>BCJH01000010.1:514392-618102 GCA_001600275.1 Cutaneotrichosporon curvatum | reverse complement strand
ATATTTGTGACGGCGTTTGAGCCCCATAACTAACAAACACTGCGGCCTAGGCCTACTCGACGAGGGCTTTACAATGATGTATGCCACGAAGGGTTTGGAGGAGGTCAATCTTCAGACTCCCTCCCGGGAACACCTCTGTAACCCTCTCCATCAGGCATCCCCAAGGGTGGATCATCCATTCGCATTAACCACACTATCTTTTCCGGACCTTCCGGCCGTCGTACTGACTTCGGTGCCAATTGGCGAAGGTCCCTCTTGCACTTCGACAAACCCAGCGCTCTCACACTTCAGCGCCCGTCTCTCAGACAGACGCCAGGTATTGCAGATGTGTGTGGGTGTGCACCGACGGGGCGGCTCGATCATGAGGCAGAAGGACAACGGGCTGTTAGGCAACACCACGCCGAAATACACGTTGCATTACAAGATACATCAATTTACGAGGAAGATGCTGCGATCATGGCACGAGTGATGCGGGACTCGTTGCACATCCCACGGAAAACACCGCCCATGTCGAAGAGTTCCAAAGGGGAAGCAAACTCCACGATCTCACCAGCTTCCATAACGACGATCTTGTCCCACCCGATGATCGTCTGGAGGCGATGGGCGATACAAATTATCGTTTTATCACACTGCTTGATAACGCGCTGCACTTCGGCATCCGTTTCCTGATCCACGGAAGCGGTTGCTTCATCGAGAATGAGGATCTTCGAGTCCCTCACAAGTGCGCGCGCAAGGCTGACTAGAGAGCGCTGGCCGACACTGAGATTTGAGCCGCCATCGTCTATCGTCATGTCCAATGAAAAGCCAATACCGAGGTTAGCCTGGTGAATGGCGTCATTCAGGTGTGCGTCTGTGAAGTTGTCGAAAGGGTCGAGATTGGAGCGCAGCGTGCCGCTGAACAGGACGGGGTCTTGAGGAATAATTGACAGACTAGAGCGCAGATTCCGCAGTCCCAGCGACGCAGTGTCAATGCCGTCGATCGCTATTCTGCCCGAGAGCGCCTCGACCATGCGGTATAGCGCTACGGTGACCGAGCTCTTCCCGGCACCTGTGCGGCCTACGATCCCAACGCGCTCGCCTCCCTTAATCTCCAACGAACTGCGATCAGCCTTGACGCTTGGTCGTATGTGACACTTACATGCCCTTCAAGACAATCTCTTTTCCGTACGACATGACCAGCTTGTCCACCTTGATCTCACCACGTGACGGCCAGTTCGGTGGAGCCTCCTTCTCGTACTCTGCTTCCTGGGGAAGCTTGTCGTCGGTGTAGTACAGGATACGCTCTACAGCATTCACTACAGTCAGCGTCGCTCTGGTATTGAACATCAACGTACTCGAGGTCTCCAGCAGAGTGACAGCAGTGGCCAAATCAGTCAACGTGGTTGTGCCTTGGATGACATAGTTCATGACCAGCGCAACTTGGCCTGAGCCGATGGATTTACCCCCGGCGGTGCACATGAGACCGACGGCAAGGATGAGGAAGGAGCCCATGACCTCGAGCCGGAGCAGAAGCCACTGCATTCCACAATTGCTGAGTAAAGTGGCGCGGTTCTGCAGGTCCACTAGTTTAGCGTTAAGGGCGATGAACTTGCGTGTTACGCCGTAGGCGCGGATGGTGTGCAGCCCAGTCAAAGACTCGGAGAAGTGCGAGAATAGCTGCGACCGGTGAATCGCGTCCAGACGCTTGACCTCACGCGCGAAACGTCGGTAATAGAACACAAGGACACTGGGATCAGTAAGCGGCTAGGGGTGCTTCCATACCCGTAGAGGCCTGCAGCAATCGCAACACTGTCGTCGATTTCTGTACTCCGATCCCAACTCACATTGCTATATAGTAAGGGAATTGGATTGTGATGATGATGATCGATCCAACAAGCTGAGGTCAACGTCTGGGAGTTCTGACGCCCACATACTGAGGCAAGGAAGATGAGCGTCATTCGCAGCGACTCAGGGACCATGTTGTCGATGGCGTTCACGTCGGTGCTGAAGATCCCCTGGATTCGGCCAAGAGGTGTCGTATCGAAGAATCTCATCGGGCTGAAGAAGACTTGACGAAGTCCCTTGTTGAACAGGTTTCGCGAAGCATTGATGGCAAGTAACGCAAGAGTGACACCGGTGAGGCCTGTAAATCCTGCGGCGAGGATGCCCAGCATCGCATACATGCCCTGGTAAAAGGACAGGCTGCGATGGAACTTGTTGCTCTCCCAGTAGATAAGCCAGACCCTAGACGACATTAGCGGTGGACGACATCGGTACTACACTTACGTTGCCATGAGCTCCGACGCTTGCATGAGTACGATGACAGTGGATAAAGGGAGCAACCATAACAGGTGCCCAGCCTTGAAATATGCACCGTAAACCCGTGGTCCGACAGCGCCAGTGATGCGCTCCTCCGCCATTGTGAGGCCGCCCTGAAAGTCAGAGAAAGGTTTATCAGGACACTCTTACCTCTGTTTTGGCGCTTCCTACAGGTTTTGTCTCGGCCATGGGAAAGCTTTCCTTCTTTTCGCTTTCGGGATCAGCCTCTACCATAAACGAGAAGTCCGAGAAGGTGCCTTGTTTCTCTATCCGACCACCTTGGATTGAATAGATGTAATCCACTTGAGAAAGCAGGTGTACAGCGTGTGTCACGAGAAGGACAGTCTTGCCGGCTGTGCGGAGGCCCAAGATGGCATTATCAAATACGGCCCTTCCGACGTGAGCGTCGAGGGCACTCAGCGGGTCGTCCAGCAGATAGATGTCCGCGTCAAAGTACAAAGCGCGGGCTATAGCAACGCGCTGTCTCTGGCCGCCGGAGAGATTGACTCCCTTTTCACCAATCTGAAATGAGCGCTCAGCATGTGCGGGTAAGACGCCATACTAGAATACGTACCTCAGTCGAGTCACCGCCCGGCAGTATCTCCAGGTCTCGCGTCATGCTTGCTTGCTGGATGCAACGCCAGTATCTTTCTTCGTCCCACGGCCGGCCGAATAGGATGTTGTCGCGCAGCGTCGCATTCTGTATCCACGCTGACTGTTGACAATAGGCCATCTTCCCGCCCAGCTTGACGGAGCCCTCGACGAGGCGCATCTCGCCGAGAATAGCCTGGAAGATACTGCTCTTTCCGGCCCCAACGGGCCCGACGATTGCCACAAGCTGTCCACGAGGGACCTCCAGCCGAAGGTCGCGGATAGCGAAGGGCTCCAGCGCCTTACCTTTGCCTTTATCGTCCTCGTGCACCAGAGACCGATCCCATTGAAAGGTGGCCTCGATCCTGACGGCGACGTCCAGACCTCGGTCGACCTCCTCGACCTCGTCGCGCTGGTCGGCGTCGAAGACGGTCGACATGCGCCGCAGCGCATTCATGCAATCGGCTAGCCCAGCGAAGGCTTGCGGCAGATTGGTGAGAGGGCCCTGGAGCAGGTTGAAATACGTCAAGGCAGTGAACAAGTTGGCGATGTCCATCCCCGGATTCAGTGCCGAGTACATGATGAAGGCAAAGACGGACCCGACGAGGGGGAGGGAAAACATAATCGCGTCAGCGACAGAGCGCAGAAACTGGATGTTGCGGACGCCCCTGATCTCATTCCGTCGAATCTTGTCGAGCTGAGAAAGGAACGGAATCTCGTACGTGAAGATCTTGATCGTCGACATGGATGACAAAAGCTCCTGCAGGAGCCTCGAGCGGTTTTCGGTGAAGACGGTGGACTTCTCGCGTTGCCGGTATACGCCCTTCATCATCCAGCCTTGGACCGGGGCGGCGAGCATGATCACGACGACGCCGATAATGCCAGATACGCCAATTTGAAGACAAAGAAGGATCAGAGCGGCGACGAGAGTCATGGGTGGCACAATTACGAGACACAGGTACCGCGGGACCATGTAGATGCGCATCATGTCGGCGGACATGTGCGTCAGAAGCTTGCCGGTGGGATGCTTCGCGCGCGACTCGACAGAGTGCTTGAACGCCGCGGTGTATACTGCCTGCGACAGTGCGCCTCTGGCCATGAGGCCTTCATGCTGCACGACGAAGTTGTACTGCGTCTGCATGACAGCCTGGAACAGGTAGAGAATGAAAAGCCCGAACGCCATTCCGATACCGCTGCCCATCTTCGGGGATTCGACATCAAGGGTACCATGACTGGCGGCGTATTCTGACATCAGTGTCTGCACATTTGCTCCCATCACAACAGGCAGCGACCACACCCACCTTGTTGGCTGAAGCGGATGATGGCTTTAGTTAGAAGTGGACTGCAGATGCCAAGGGCGTCGACGAGCATCTTGTACGGCGGGGCGGTCCATATTCCCGGGAAGCTGTCTAGAAGCGCCAACGCGAGCATCATTCCCCCCCCACGCTTGCTTCCCCGCTTGAGCCACTCGTTGCGTATCGTGTCGACACGTTCTGAAACGGTATCTGTCGGTCCGAAAGCCTTGTAGTCTGTGGGCAGGGAAGGGTGAGTCGCAGCTTTGAGCACCCAGTAGCATTCTCGGAGCAATGACGGGTGGCGCGGCTTAGCGTTGAGGGCCGCCCGTTGATCCTGACGCTTCTTGATGTTGCCAAACAAGCGCTCAACGAGCACATCGGCTTCAGTTAAATGCTGTTCCCTACTCGCATCACAACTCACCATGGCGTGATTCGTCCAAACGTGGCAGGTCGGCGGACTGCAGAGGTCTGCGGAAACCAATCCGCATGACGGACGCCATCCACTGTTGTCAGAGAGAGGCTTCCCGCCGGTCCTTGCACATACATGGAAAGTCAACTTGGAGTAGATCGAGGCTGTGGCAAGGGGAGTTTCCACCGAGTCGTCGTAAGACTCGGGGGGCGGAGGAGGTTGGTATCTCTCCTTCATACGTTGCCATCTGCGGTTCAGCGACAAGTTAGACCCACACACCTACCGTTTATGCTGCATATCCTGCAGTTCAATGGCAGGGACACCCCCCTCTGGGGACGAGCACCCCTTCATTGTCGTTGACATTTCAGCGATGGGAAGAAGGAGTGAAGCAAGTGGATTCAATATAGTTACGACCGCGAGCTCCACGAGCGATCACCCGATGCATAGCCATTCGGCGTAGGCGAATAACAGTCATGTGTCTGCCTCTGCGGACAAGGTACCCGTTATGAACATGCGGACCAGTAGTGCTTATCAGCGCTGGCGTAAGCACGATCGCGTACGTGCTACGTCGATCCACGCGGTCCACGGGTGGACCCGCATGGGGGCCCTCGCCAAGATAAGCCGGAAGCGCGAAAATAGCCAAGCGGCCGCATGCGGTAAGGTTGTCTCAATACGACTAGCGGGGTAGTGCGGGGATATAGCAAGGAACAGCTAGGGAAGGGTGTGCGCGGGCTCTGATTTAGCCTTATCTATTCACATACCGGGATGTTCGGATGTGGCGTTCTACTTCCGCATGCGTGTGAAAATGAAGGCCGAGTGTCGCGCATCGGCTATGCACAATGGCCGTCAGCTATAAGCTAATAACTCCGTCTTGATGGCGACTGACTACCGACCGACGCGACAACAGCACCTATCGGGTGCTCATACAGCCCCATCGATCGCAGCCCCCTCCTATATCATGTATACTGTGTCATGACTTCAACAGTTGACTGACACCGACAACCCGTTCAATCCCGAAGCAGGATCCCCCGAGCACTGCTCACCCGATGGAGCGTGCTGATACCAGACGACCTCGCTGGTGGAGGACACCTGGCGTCTTCTGGCTGTATGTTTTCATAGCTTGGGTCCTCGCCACCATTGCTCTCCCCGCTGCCTCGGAGCGCGAGGAGACGATAAGGCTTGTCTGTCTGGTGGTAGCTCCCACCAGTCCAGACATCCACAACAACGCATCTTCAACAGCCTTGAGTAGTTGTCAAGCGCGAGAATAGGTCCTGACGATTACAGCTGGCGGCCTTTCGGCTCACGACGGATTTCAAACAACGCGCGACCCATTGCAAGACATAAGCCGCGTGCAGGCGACGCGGGCTGCAACGCCAGCTGATGTCGATCTGGAAGCATGCAAGAGGAACGTCGAAGTTCAAAGGCTTCTCGCTCAAATCAACATGGTGTCTCAGACGATAGGCGGCCTTCTCGGGGCCCTAACCACGGCGTCGTGGTCGAGCTACTCTGACCGTGCAGGTCGGGGTATAGTTATGGCTTTCGCTGTGCTGGGCTTGACGCTGCGGCAGCTGGTCATTTTCCTCGTGCTCCTGTATCCCAATGTCATGGTCAGCACAGGCGGTGCCGTCTTGTACGCGGGACCGATCATTGACGGCCTGTTCGGGGGCACGCCGCTCATTGACGCTGTCTGGCTTGCAGCTCTCTCTGATATCACTACTGTCGACAAGATTCCGATCTACGGCATCGGTCACAGAATCGTTGCCGGGGCTGTGGCGATCGTGTTCCCTCTGGTGGGCCCATTCCTAGTGCGCACGACTGGCAAGCGGTACGGACTGAACCTTCCATCGTAGCTGACAGCAGCCTACTCCCGTTTGAGGCCACATTGGTGATGCAGGTGGCGTTGGCCCTGTTCGTCGCCTTCGTGATGCCGGAGCCCCTGTCGAAAGAAAGTCGGGAGACTGCTAGCAAAGCCGCTCTGACGCACCCAGTCACCCAGGCGGAACGAGACCTGGTGCCTCAAGAAAGGATTACTGCAGTCGCAATGCGTCACCTTCAGCACCTTCTCAGTCCTATAAAATCCTTGGCTGTCTTTCTACCTCAATCAGATGGGCCCGGGCGCCCGAAAAACTGGAACATGTTCTATCTCGCCATCGTTCAATTCCTTATCGGTTTAGCTCGCGTAAGTGTAATTCAGGCGGCGCTGGGCACTGACATTTAGGAGGAGAGCCCCGAGGTGCAATACGTGATGTTCGTTTTCGGATGGGGCCAGCATGAACTTGGGCAACGATACTCGCTTATCGCCGTCTGGCGCATGGCAACGGCCCTGGCAACTATACCATGTGGGTGCACATGCCACCAGTGTCGCTGATCACCATAGTCTTCACCTTCGTAGTGAAGCCCTACGTGGTGAAGCGGTTCGCCAGTCGCAGAAACACTGATGGGGAAAGATCGGTCGCAGCTCCTGCGGAGCAGACGCCGCTTCTGGTCGAGCAAAATGAAACGGAAGAAGCTGGGGACGGGACCGCTGAAGAAAACAACTTGGAGCAAGATAGTCCCCGTTTGCGACAGGCCACCAGGGTGAAGACGCTGGTCGACCAGGCATTCCTAGGCCTCTTCCTCCTCATTGAATGTCTCGGCTTTGCGGTGAGGGGAGTCAACGTTAGCGGCAGTGTCCGTCAGTATGTTGTTGGCACGGCGGTGGCCATTTTGGGGGAAGTCGGAACATTCGTCTACGAGCCCTTGCTGCTTGAGCTGAGCCCAACTGGGGGAAATGCTGGCCGTCTATTCGGTGCGAAGGCTGTCGTGACAGCTCTTGGTGGTGTACTTTGCAGTTCACTTCTCTTCAATTCCATTCTGAGTGCCACTATTGGCGTCTACCCGCCGACCATCTTCTTGGTAGCAGCATTCCTGTACCTTCTGAGTTTCATTTCGACCGCGCTTATACGGGTCCGATCTACAAGGCTGCCGTCCAGCGGCTGCCCATGACATTATGCATGTATCTTCTAGCGGCATGCTCCTTCGGAACTGTACCTTCGAAGCTCGGAGTGTACTTTGTATCGAAGTGCGCTGGCACAACACGAGGAAAACTTACCGGTCTTCCGTGCTGCTGGAATGGCAGTTTGCGCCTTTCCGACCCTTCCCCGACTGACTACTGGACGAAGTCTGGCAGCCGCAGCAGTCCGATTTAAACGGTACTGCTGCACCACAAGGACTATGACAGCCAGCGATGACTGGTGACCTTTGCAGCAAGACATGGCATATCTCATAGACGAGACCCCAACTCAATCTGTGGTCGCGTCTTTGTGTAGTTGACAAACTGTAACGACTTCGCTTGAGATGTTGAAACCGAATCATGAGGGCGCGCTAAGTCGATCGGCTTCCAGACTGACAGGCATTGGTCGTTCATGCTCCCAACTCTTCAGGCGGGACTCCGCAAAACGGGCGCACCATAATTATGATTACATCGTGTGTCGACAGCAGCATGCCTGACAGCGCGTACGACCTCTAGCTCGCCCTCTCATATCTAAAGACGTGGCCGCACGACGAAGTTTTGGTTTCTGCTGCCTGCCGTATCCTAGTTGGTGTACTTGAAGGTGTTGACAAGCGTACCAATGCCCTCAAACCAGATGTCCATCTGCTCGCCGTCCTTGATAGTGCGCTTGGGAGTACGGGCCCATCCAATGCCGCTGGGAGTGCCCATGAGGATGATCGTTCCCTTCTCCAGCGTGGTGCCCTGCGAGAGGAACGAAATGGCCTTCGCGCAGGAGAATATCATGTCGCTGAACGGGGTCAGCACCGGACAAAGGTGTGGAAGTCTTGCCGAATGGCTCAAACTTACTTCGTATTCGACGACTGCATGGTCTCACCGGAGAGGACACCGCGGAATGCGAGGTCGTCGGGGTCGATCTGACCATTACGGACGAGCACGGGGCCAATGGGACAAGACGCGTCGAAGCCCTTGCCGAAGCACCACTGGTTGTTCGCAAGCTGCAGCTTCCGCACCGAGACGTCGTTGGCGCAGGTGAATCCAAGGACGTACTTGAGGGCATCGGCTTCGGCGACGTCGCGGACATCGGCGCCAAGTACAAGGGCGAGCTCAGTCTCAAAGTCGAGCTGCTCGTCCTGTGCTGCCTTGGCTACGGGGATCTCCCCGGGACCAGCGAGGGCGGTGCGAGGCTTGATGAAAAGAATGGGCTCATTGGGAATGCCGCGATTCGCCTCCTTAGCGTGCGCTGTCGTCAGCCTACTGTCCTCCGTCAAGACGTACCCATGAAGTTGAGACCAAGACAGCGGACCAGGTTGCAATCGTTCTGGGTTACTGGGGCGAGCAGTTTGACGATCTTGCTCCTCTCAGAGGTCACGACGCCGTCGTGCAAACCGCCCTCGACGACGAAGACCTCGACATTCTTGCCGGCAGCAACATCTAGACCCACGTCGACGGTGTCGTCGACGGGCTGCCCCAAGCGCTCAGCACCGCTGGGGTCGATGAAGCGCACTAGTCGTGTCCAGGCAGTAAACGTAGTCATGATTTGATAAGTGAGGAAGCGAGAGGCCGGGCCGTTGGTATATGAAGGGCACCCCCGGGTTGGCCTCTCATCCGCAGACCGCACCGAAAGCGGCAACCTCCATACTTGTAAGCAAGCGCGTCTGTGTGGGGAAACTGGGTATAGCTCGATGAGCGAATGGTGTCCGTCTGGCGCACGGCAGCGCAGGTAGATGCGAGAGTGTTGACCCACATTTCGGACTTGCCAGTGTAGTCGTTCTCAGTGTGGGGACGTCCCCACACCGATGAGGGGCTCATGCAATATCCAGGCGATATCCACCCTATCCCCCCCCCGATATCGTGTCCCTGAGGTGACAAAAGTATGCGGCATCCGGCTCTAGCCGAGCCTTGCCCACTGGCTGAGCTACAGGTCGGACGCCATCTGACAACAGCCGTCGCGCCAGTCACAAATCACACGCCTGTGGCTGGAAGATGAGAGCTATGGTATCGCCTGCTGAGGTATCGCCTGCTGCGGCATCGACTGCTGCGGCGTCGCCTGCTGTGGCATCGCCTGGTGACTTGGGCAAGGAACACCCTATTGTACGAGATTCACGATATCGGATATACTATTCATAAACACAATACGACGGTACAACGACAAAAGAATGATTCTAGGCAGCAGTCGCAACGATCGCGCCCTGGGGCTGGTCCGGGGTGGCAGTGTGGAAGCCGTGGGCTGGACGTTAGCTTGTGTCACTGGGTTGCAAACAGACCGACTTACGGACTGGCGGGCCCCAGATGGCGAGCGATTGGGGTCCGGCAAGGATTTCGCCCGTTGGAGTGGTGTTGTTGACCAGGTCTCCATCCGAATAGTGCTCGATCATGAAGTCGTCCTAGGCGTTAGCTCAAGCGCATCGAACAATGCAACATTGCAGACTCACAGGCATGAAGATGTAGTCGAACACCTGAGACCCCAGGATGTGGCGGCCAATGCCCCAGGCGGGGCGGTAGCCCTTAGCCATCAGCCAGTCATGGCCAATTGCCTGAACGTCTGGGTCGTTAACCTCAAAAGAGCAGTGGTGGACTCCGCTACGCTCCGCGTTCTGGCGGAAGAAGAAGGTGTGGTGGTCCACCCACTCGGCTCCGCGGTCAACATGCGTGAACGCCGACACGAGTTTGCCCTCAGTGTTGTGCAGAATGTCGGTGGCAACGAGGTTGAAGTGAGTCGTAAAGAAGTCATACGTGCGCTGGAAATCGCTCACGAGGTGGCCGTAGTGACCGAGCTTGTATACAGGGCATGGACCTCTCTCAAACCGACGGAACTCGCCTTTGCGCTGCTTCTCAACGGGGTAGTTGATCTCGGGGACAGCGGCTGTACCGGAGTCCGCGGCTTGGCTATCACCACGTTCCTCCAGACCCCACACGAGGCTGACAGGAATGTTGTCGGGGTCGTTGAAAGTGACGCGGAATCCACCAGCAGGACCAGCAGGCAAAAGCTGAGAGGCGCCTGGTAGAGTTAATGATGCGCGCTCGAGGTCATCCTTGGTCTCGACGAGGAATGCGCCTCCAAGGAACGCGCTCTGCGAGCCCTCCTCAGCAATGTAGCAGTACGGATCCTTGCCGAGACCAGCGAAGTAGAGAATCCTGCCATTGGGACCTTGCTCCTCGTAGGCAAGGTGCATGCCAAAGTCCTCGAGAAACGTCTGCGTAGTCGCTAGGTCGGCATGAGCGTATCGCATGTGCGAAACGCGGACGATACGGATCTTGGTGTCGGTGGTCATGGTGAGAAACGGAAACGGGTTTGGCGGAGAACGATGGGCAAAGGGCTCGTTTTCTTGTCACAATATGTAATGATCCGGGCATCTTCGTGCGTTGTGTACGTCCCAGCCCCAAGGCCTAGCATACCAGAGCCATTCCATGCGCTGGTCCACAAGGCCAAGAGGCCAGCAGTCATGGAGGCTCTAGGTCCAAGGGTGGACCCACACCTGCCCCACAATCGTGGGACGGGTTGAACACCGAGATGTGACACTGCGGGACGCTACCGTCGGCTACCTACCCTTCCCCAACCCATCGACGATGGGAATGACTTTACTCAAGCGGAGTCGGCGTGGGGCCACTGGTATTACGCCGCTGGTGTGAGTAGGGACATCGCGTGAACAGTTAAGATGACAACCTATGAGAGACAGGCTGATTCAACCCCAAGTCACTAACATCTCTACCATGACCACCGAGCTGTGTGAAGTTCTCATTGTAGGCGCAGGTCCTGTCGGCATGCTGCTGGCTGTGCTGTTGCACGACCAGGGTGTGCGCGTCAAGATCGTCGAACGCCAGCAAGCTCTGTACCCACTGCCACGCGCCGTAGCATTCGACCACGAGTCACGCAGACTCTTTGGCATTGCCGGCCTGACCGACGAGGTTGCAAGTATCGTCGAAGAGCGCAATCTCAAAGGTGGTGAAGATGGACAGAACTTTGTATGGCGTGACGCCGACTTGAAGAGTAAGTGCAGCACTTGATGTGGGAGAGTCACTGCATACATTGAGAGCCGCTGACACGCAGTGGTCGTCGACCTTCATTCGGAAGCCCCCACTCGCTCGGGATTCCCTTTCGGCAACAATTTCCATCAGCCCACGCTCGAGAAGCTTCTTGAGAAGACGGTGCTTGCGCGTGGGATCGACATCATACGCGGCTACGCCCTCACTGCGACAACCCAAAAGGTAGACCGCGTGGAGGCTGAGTTCTGCGAGTTCCACGCCGCCCCGGCCACCGCAGCCGCTGGAGTCGCAATCAACGGCATTGTCACCGCATCAAAGACCAACGGAAGCGCAGTTCCCTGCGCTGTTCCGGGCACTGTCGACGCCGATGCATCTCCAGCCATGCGCATCTCGGCCCAATACCTCATCGGCTGTGACGGTGCCAACTCGACGGTCCGCCGCTTGGAAGGTTTCACACAGACACACCGAGAGTTCGAGAATGACTGGCTCGTCCTGGACTTGCTCTTGCGCGATGGCTATGTTCCCCCACTCGTTGAACGCATTGGTGCCGCGCAGATCTGCGACCCCAGCCGTCCCACCACCTGTATATTCGCCGGCAAGGGCAGGCGCCGTTTCGAGTTCATGCGTCTACCAGGCGAGAAACGCGAGCATCTGCTCCAAGACGATGTTCTCTGGGGTTGTCTGGAGAAGTATGGCTTCTCCCCGGACAATGTTGACCTGGAGCGGAAGGTTGTGTACACCTTCAATGCCAAGTGGTGCAACGAGTTCTACAGGGGTCGCGTTGCGCTTGCGGGTGACGCGCTCCACCTCATGCCGCCCTTCATCGGCCAGGGTCTCAACTCGGGATTCCGCGACGCTGGTGCCCTTGCGTGGCGACTGCCACTCATGCTCCGAGGACAGGCGAACCCTACCACTGTACTCCAGAGCTATCAGGACGAACGAATTGCGCACATCCGCCACCTTACAGAGTACTGTGTAACGCTGGGCGAGGTCGTTTGCGAAACGGACCCAGTCCGCTCGAAGGAGCTACACACCACTCTTCGCAATAAGCCCCCTGGTCGCCGCTACGATCCTCCTCTCGGTCGCCCGGGCACTTTTACCGAACAGCCAGAGGCTGGTAAGCTCTCCCTCCATCGCCGCTTAGCCGAGGGCAATGAGCAGCCGTGGTTCGACGCCATTCACGGCTACGGGTGGGTGCTGCTTAGTCTCGGAAGGTCTACGGAGGAAAGCTTGACGGGTGAGGCCCGCGAGTTCTTCCTCGACACCCTCAAGGGCAAGTGTGTTGCCATCTCGGATGCCGAGGACTTTCACGGCGAGTACACAGCCTGGTTTAAGGAGTTCTTAGCCCCAACAGATGTGGTCTTGATCCGTCCTGACTTTTACGTCTTTGGCCATGCGCCTGTTGCGGAAGCCAGCGGGCTTGTCGACCAGCTCCGCGCTAAGATTTCAGAGTAGGGTGGTCGATAGGAGTAGGTCCTGCCTTGTGGTGTAGCTCGGAGATGTATATGTAAGATCTATACCGCGCCCGACGGTACCACTTTATGTGGTTGCTAGCCGAAAGGCAATGTAACTTTACTCTTCCTTGTCGAATTCGAGCATGTAGTCGGTTGATGCACACCGAAGTGTACGATACACTGAACACACAGCACAACGCACAAGTACGAATATAACTACAACTAGACATGACTTGCGCGCATGACAGCATGAGGTATACAGAAACCGCGCCTCACGGACGTGCGAGGTAGCGTAGCCAGCATATGCAGCATGCAGCATGCAGCATATGGGCAGGTCGGCAGGCAGCTCACGTGGCTTTGATGCCGCGGCGCCGACCGGCCTCTAATTATGCGATATTGATCAAGATCATCGGCTTTCATGCAGACTGAGGTGACACTCATCGACTCGCTATTCTTAGGCCGGCTCTCAGATGGACGCAAGCACGAGTTCGAACCGCGAAACCTTGTCCGGTAACACGAGCGCACAGGAGCAGGCAGAAGAGCCAGCTGCTTCCTCCAAGACATGCCCAGAATGCGGCCGAGTGTTCACAAAAACTGCCCATCTGCTTCGGCATCGGCTGGTGCATGATCAGCAAAGGCCATTCAGCTGCGATTTGTGCCAAAAAGCGTTCGCCCGCCCCGATGCGCTACAGCGACATGTACGAACTGTCCATGCGAGCTGCGATGTGGCGTCTGAGAGCACCGGGAACGGGAAGCGCCGCCGTGTCGAAAACGACGGATCCTCGGAAGGGGACGTTGCAGCGTATGCTCAGGCGGCAGAGAGCGCGCGCCAGCCTGAGCCCGTGGCGAGCTCGTCAAGCCTCGATGCGACTGGGGACTCTAGCTCCCGACCAGACCCGATGGGGATCAACGACTACTCCTCACTGGCGGCACTGGCAACTGGGACGTCAAACAGCAACTTCAGCGCAGCCCCTAGCGTGGACCTCGATGCTAACGTTGGACTCGGCACGTTCTTGCCTCCCATGCCATTTGCATTCTCCACTGGAGCCACTGCTCCTGGTTTTGACGAGATGATTGCAGGATGGCTGAACCACGACGGCGGATTACTGGCGACTGAGCACGCCCTGACGACTGCATTCGGCCATCAGATAGCTCACGTTGACCAACTTGCAAGTCTGCCCTTTGGTGTCATTGATCATGCTACCATGCACTCTCATCCACATCCCCACCTCCAACCCACCTTCCAGAGCCCCCGCGCCGCAAGCAGCTCCAGTGCGCGCACTCAACCCTCACCACGTCGCCCCAAGCGAATGGCCGCCGACACCTGGGAATCAGGCATGTCGAACCCACATTACGACAGTGCGGCACCGAGTCGGCCGGAATCTCCACAACCGCGCGAGATCACGAGCCCAGAAGAAGTTGTTGCCGAGCTAAACGTCAACAACGAGCAACCTCTGGCGATGCCCGCACCTCGCGTCATTCCATCAATGAAGTTCTTAGAGGCTTGCCTACACCTCTACTTTCGTGACTTCCATCCGGTATTTCCTATCATACACAAGCCGACGTTTGAGCGCGATCGTACACCGCCTTTGCTCCTGCTGAGCATGTGCTCAATCGGCTGCATGTTTGTGGGCACGCAGGCGGCCCGCGAATCTGGCGTGTGGATCTACGAGCGGCTACATCATGTCATAGTCATCACTCGTGACGCCAAAATGGCGACAGAGGAGTCACGCATCACGGTCATGTTGAGTGCGCTCTTGGGTCAATGCTTTTCATTCCTACACGGACAACCGAAAGCCATGCTCACCGCTGAGAGTTTCCACGGCAGTTTGTGCACCAAGGCAAGGCGGAGCGGGCTCGCGAAGCAGCTGAAGCGCAACGCTGTTTCTGGGCGTCAAGTGGAAAGCTTGGAGGGCGCAAAGCTTAGAAAGCGTTGGCGCGAGTGGGCCGGCGAAGAGACGCTCAGGAGGTGTGTGGCCGGAAGAGTATAATAAAGCACGACCGCTGACATTAGATTGACTATGGGCCTTACAATCCACGCCGCAGAGTCGACCATCTACTCCGGTCTTGCACGTTTAGTCCCGACGCCTGTATCACGCGCCGACGGGGTCAGTGACGCCCTCTTCGAGGCCCAGAGTGCTGAGGAGTGGCGCCGACTTCTTGTTACGGCAAACGGTAGCGACGCCGGCATGGGCGTCTCCCCACTTGCGTCGATGGCACCGGCGGAGCTCCGTACGCCTCACGAAGCGTTTCTCCTCACGGTCCTGCTGGCGCAGACAGTCGTCAACATTCACAAGGCGCGTGAGCTCGAGATGTCTCCAGTGGAGGCGCTGAGCGGTCCGGCATTCATCGACAGGCTACCGCCCCTGCCAATGTTTTACGACAAGATGCTCATGTTTGCTATACATCACAACCTGCACAACGTCCTCGGGGATACGAAAGAAGGACAGCTCCCCCTTACGCCTGAGATACGATCACTGGCGGCCCTTTGGAACTTTACGTGCTTAGTCCGGCTCACACCCATGGATCTCGTGGCCGAGGTGGCAGGTCGAGGTGGGAATCCTGACAGTGAAAGCATGGCAGAACTGCAGTACTGGGTTACGACGCCTGCTGCTCGGCTAGCAGCTCTGCATGCTGGCCATCTCCTGTATCATGCTGCAGACCTCCAGGATCTTGGTTTCCTCGTTCCTCGGTACGTTCTCCCCACGAGGCTGCTGACTTAGTGCAATATTCCAGGCAACGTTACTCCTTCTGTGCTACGTGTCTAGTGCTCCGTCGCCAACAGACGTTTGGAGAGACGCGCATCCCTTGGACGTGATGGAAGCAAGTGACTGGCAGTACCTCTCACGCCTGTGCGAATCAGCGTCCATGGGTGTCGAACACGAACTGTTTCAGGCGGGACTGGAGTCATCTAAGAGTCGGGCAGGCCGCTTTGTCGCTTACGGAGAACTACCCATCAGGGTTCCAGGATTTTTTGATGGCAGGGAGAAAATGCTCGATCTCGTTAGGTATGTGTGCAGAATGCTGAAGTACTCGCTGACGTCCACAAGTCTGAGGTCACGCTCTAACCGTCTTCTGCGTCGCTGTACCCCTTGGGGTATCGGCGACACACTAAGCGACATTCTCTCCATGGTCTGCTTTTGAAAACGTACAATCGACATCGTGGACGTTACCCACTTTCTTCAGGACGAGGCCACCCTGTATCAACACGCGCCTTTGCTTGCATATGTACATTACTATGTCACTTCGTATTGATCTGGGACCCAGACTGGTGTCCGGCACAAAGAACATCATCTTAGCCATAATTGTTGACGAACTTAACTCTCTGATCCCGTCCACTCGCGGCTGGGCGGGCAGTCACTTGAGCACCTACGAGCGACCAATGGCAAGTTCATGATAGGTGTTCGTTCGCATCTCTCAGTGCTCCCCGCCAGGGCTGGGCCCCAGTGGGTGACTAGCGCTGGGGTTACTGGCGCTGGGGCTACTGCTACAGGGTTCGTGTTCGTACTGCAGAGACGTGGGGATCACAAACGGGTGAGGGTGTGGGTCAATGTGGGGACGTATTATCGGATTGTGGGGACATGAACGGGACATGGTGAAAATACTCCGCCCTCATCTCGAGAAGCTCCGTGATGTTGCATTAGTTGCGAAGGGTGCTTCGGAGAACGGCTGACTGTGCCCATTGACTCTCCGCAGCTTGTTGGTTGAGCTGCACGGGGTTGACATTGCCCCACGATAACTCAAGGTTAGGCGAGACGTCGCCGAGGGGCACTATTCAACACACTGCCCCTTGATGTGGGGCTCGACGGGGCTGAGGACGATAATCGGTAACGTGGGGTCGATTGGTCGCTCACCGGCGGATCAAAAGCGGGGTCCTGGAAGCATCTCAAAGGGAGGCGAGTATAAAGTATCCGGCCATCGTAGTAGGAGGGGCAGGAGTCATCGCCCGGCCAGCAGGACCTTTTCAAGCACAGCCGACCAGCCTCCTTCTTCGCTCTTCGTTACCATCGAGTCTCTCCACCGACCCAACTTCTTCCCCATGGAGTCCAATCCGAGCGCAGCTCCATCTCTGGCTGAGAAACCGGGGTCCGATGTTAACCACGCCGAAGTCAGTCCTGACTACGACTTTCCGCCTGTCCAGCCTACTGCCACGAACGAGACCCTGGCCTACGACGAGGATGATGAGCCAGTCCTTCACTATCGCACTTATTTTGCGCTCGCAGCACTGTTCATTCTGAACTATGTTCAAATCGTAGCTCTGAACGGGCCTCCAGGAATTGTGAGTCAGCCATAATGGCTTCGCCACATTGCTTCGCCACATTGGTGTCCGCACTGACGCCACGTCAGGTTACCTACATGGGCAAGGATCTGAATGGAGAGGCAGCTGAGGCATGGGTACCCAACGCTATCTCTCTCGTACAGGCCGTCGGTTCTCCGTTGATTTCCTTCACGTCTGACACATTCCAAGCCCGGAAGACGATCCTCCTTGTGACTTGCACAGTCTCATTCATCGGTGCCGCCATCGCTCCCACCGCCACCGACATCTACCGTGTCATCGTTGCGCAAATCCTCATCGGCGTCGGCTTTGCCGCCGTCCCCCTCGCATATGCAATCCCCTCGGAAATTGTTCCCCGCCGGTGGCGCCCAATCGTGCTTGCCATTATGAATGTGGCGGCGCAGCTCGGTGCACTTACCGGTCAGCTCGGAGGCGGAGCCTTGACAAAGGTGTCGGAGCACAACGGTTGGCGCAACCTTTACTGGATTCAGATGGCTCTGTGGGGAGCAACAGTTGTTGGAATCTTTGTCGGATATCGGCCTCCCAAGCGCCACACTCGCCTGGACCACCTGTCGTTCTGGCAGAAGATCGGTCGCCTAGATTTGCCCGGAATGGCATTGCTTACAATCGGTCTTACTCTCCTCCTTACCGGTCTTACGCTCGGCGACAACCCCTGGGAGTGGACGGACGTCCGCGTCCTTACCACTCTTATCATTGGCATCGTCTTCATGATTGCCTTTTTCCTGTACGAGTGGAAGGGTACTTCAACTGGAATACTCCATCACGAATTGTTCAAGCTGCGCACTTTCGGGCTGTCTATTGGTCTTATCTTCATCGAGGGTATTCTTCTATTCGCCTTTGTCATCTTCTACCCGAACATGACGCACACTCTGTTCGAGAAGGATCCGCTCATTGCAGCAGTGCGAGCTGCACCATTCTGGATTGCCGCAGGGCTAGGAACCCTATTCTACGGCGTGTGGTCCTCTAAGCGCCGCACCATCAGGTCTCCGATGCTTGTCGGCTTTGTCATTTTCACAGCTGGTCTCATCGGCATGGCGACTGTACAGCCCGATCAAGGCAAGAACGCAATCGCCTTTGATGCCATTGCTGGCTTTGGCTTTGGCTCGCCATTGATCCTCATTGTCGTCGGCGTCCAACTCGCGACTCCTCATCACCTGATCGCAACAGCAACCTCGGTTCTCACTGCCGGCCGCGCCGTGGCCGTATCAACCTTCACTGCCATTTACCACGCAGCCTATGCCTCCCAGTCAAAGACAAAGCTGCCCGCTGCCGCCGCAGCCGTCGCAGCCTCCGCGGGCCTGGCATCTGACGAGACGGCTACCTTCATCAAAGCCGCAACCAGCATGGATACGTCCGCCCTCGCCGCCATTCCTGGAGTGACTTCCGACATTGTTTCGGTCGCCATTGCAGCTGTGAGGCAGGCACAAGCGGATAGTTTCCGGATCGTCTTCATTATTGCAGTGCCTTTTGGAGTTGTTGCGTGCATCATGACTTGGTTTGTCGATGATATGACCTCTCTCATGAGCTACCGCGTGGACGCGCCGGTAGAGGAGCTCAAGGGCAAGCACCTCCAGCATGATAGCAGCCACGCATAAGGTGCTACCCTGGCAGTATAGATCAGATGGGGGCCCGTAGAGGGAAGTGAGTGTAGGAACCGATAGCGAAAGAAGTTGTCATGCAGAATAGTCCGAAGGAAGGTTTCATCACCCCCATCAGAGTAATAACGGTCTATGCATGAGACGCAGCATGCATTGTCTGCTGGTGTACCCTGTACCAAGGGAGACCCCAGGGTTCAATCAAATCTCGCGAGGTATCGACTCATCGGTAGCACCTTTCGCTGACGAATTTCGAGGCATCGTAGAGAAGGTTCTCAGCGCGCAGCCGAGATAAGCCCGGATATCGGCTATCGGTGAATTGACGGGCTTGACGGACACGGCATGAAACTGCCCGCGATCCTCTCACAGCATCGACTGCAGCGTGGCCACGGTCCTGTCATACCGCGGCGGAGCAACTAGTGCTGCCAGAGCAATCCTTGGTCAGGGTGATGTCCGTCCCCGTTGTGGCCGACGGCGACCTCGTGGTGGTGAACAAGCGTACAGGTGTGCAGTTTGATTGAGCACTCTGGCTACTGGTTCGGCCAGTATTCCTCCGCAGCATCTGAGCGATCCGCAGTATATCGGATTGGTGCCATCAGGTGGTGCCTGTACCATGTAAGCCCCGATCACTAGTCGTCACTTCCGTGATGTCATGATTCGCATAGTCCATTACTTCTGTGGAGCTCGGCCAGCACTGTCGCCCATTCTTGGGCACGGAGATTCAGACCGTGGGGATCTGAAGCTGCCGAAGTACCCTGCATGACGGTGGAGGAATATGCGGCGACCAAGTGAGGCGAGCTGCAGCATAGAAGAATGCATGTCACCTCTTCGCCCCAGCCATTCCTCTCATCCGGCTCATTCACTATGGCCAACCCTCGCTCCTACTCCCTCGAACCCGCAGCGCTCGATTTCTGCGAGGCGACGTCGAAGCCACCTTTCTTGTACGAGCTTCCGCCCGCCGAGGGACGTAAGGCTGTAGACGACGTGCAGAATAGCAAGATCGACAAGCCCGACGTGGATGAGAAGTGGATAGACGTCGACAGCAAGTACGGCAAAGTGCGCACTCGCATCTTGAAGCCCAAGTCCGCCAAGGGTGCCCTTCCAGTCGTATACTACACGCACGGCGCCGGCTGGGTATTCGGAGACGCACACACGCATGACCGCTTGGCCCGCGACCTTTGTGTCGGCACTGGCGCCGCTGTGGTATTCCCGGAATACACACTTGCACCAGACGCACAGTATCCCACCCAGAACGAGCAGAGCTATGCCGTTGCTCAGTGGGTGGTGAAGAACGGTGCGGCCGAGGGGTTGGACGGAAGCCGAATGGCAATCTCTGGCGATAGTGTAGGCGGAAACATGGCCATCGTGCTCAACCTGCTTGCTCTCGAGCGGGGAGATGTCAAGTTCAAGGGCGCCGCCCTCTTCTACCCCGTCACACACGCCAACTTTGAGACAGGCAGCTACAAGGAGTTTGCGACGGGCTATTTTCTGGCTAGGGATGGGATGAAGTGGTTCTGGGACCAGTACCTACCTGACCAGGCGAAGCGTGAGGAGCCAACCGCCTCTCCTCTCAACGCCGACGAGTCTGTCCTTGCCCGCTTTCCACCCACTCTTGTGATCACAGCCGAGTGCGATGTACTGCGCGACGAGGGTGAAGCATTCGCTGCCAAGCTCAGGCGCGCTGGCGCTCCGGTCACGGCTGTGCGGTACGGCGGGATCATTCACGACTTCGTCATGGTCAACTCGCTCCACGACACGCATGCGGCGAAGGGAGCGGTGGCACAAGCAGTTGCTCATCTCAAATCTGCTCTCCAGACGTGAAGGAAGACTTAGCTTTTGGACGGTTGACGGTTGAAACAATGCAGACGTTCGTTGTGTCCGAATAACTTATGGAACAGCCACTCCTGTCGCCCGAGACAAGTCGCGCTGTGCGCTCAAGGACGGTGGAGATTGATTAACGAAACGTTTCCACCTGTCTTTGGCGACTGCACTGGCTCTCTGTGCGATTGCCTAGACAGATACCTAACCATGTGCAAACGCTCAAGGCTACGGTGTACATCAGACCCAGAAGTAGAACCGTGTCCTCAGAGTACGACAGTCTTTCGCACGGAAGACACTGACTACTGCTTGATTACGCCACTCGATAAAGCATGGCGAGCCAAGAGCCGTAGGAATCCCTCGTCCGCCCCGTAACGGGCTCGCGCCCATGCACCCCATTCTTCACGGGTTGTACCTTGCCGCTCGCGGTGGTCGGGAACGAATGCTTTGCGCAGAGTGTGCAAGTGCTTCTCGAGACCCATGTCAACGCGCATTCTACCACTGCCAACATGCCAGAACAGGAGAGTATCGAGCATGTGGTATTTTCTGCCGCCGCGCACCGCAGCAACCAGGTCTGGCCGGCCATGTGCGGCGTATTCCTCGCACAACCACTCTTCACCCTTGGACAGAGCATTGGGATCGTGGGGATCCTGGCCGTAGGACGCGATGACTTGAGGTGAAGCAAACGCCTCGCATGCGGTACATGTGTACGCACTACAGCTCAGCAGACTCGTGAGAAGAGTAATAGACTTACAACTCCCAGTCTAGGACTGCGGACAAGCTTCCGTCGTCATGAACAAGAAAGACATCACTTTTATCGTCACCGTGTCGGATGTATGTCGGCCCTTCAATTGCCATCTCGGTACAATCTTGGATCAGAGCGCGCGTCTCGAGGAAAGCAAGGTACATGAAAGCCTGATCATCATCGGGCAGTTCGTGTCCGAGTTTGTTGCGCTCGATAAGGGAGAGTAGGTGATCGATCTTGGCAGTGTAGGCTAGTCTACTTGTCGGGTATGGTCCCTCTGGAAATGCCGAATGATATGCGCCAGGGTAAGTCAACCATGGGCCCACCTCTACGCTCGATGCATCGAGCATGGTGCCATCATTACCGATGGCATTGGCGACTGTTGGGCTGCCGATGCCTCGAAAGGGAAGAGTCGACACTTTGATGTAAAACTGGGCCACGTCACGGATCAGATTTCGCATCTGTTGCTCGTTATCCGCCACATGCAGCATGCGGTGGGCACTTGTGCCGCTCGCCATCTCCGACATGAAATAGTGCAGGTCTCCTTGGGACTGTCGGGGAGGCTTATATGCCAAAGGCACCCACTCAGACGCAACCCGGCGTAGCGCTGCTACGGTGGCGTAGTCGCTCTCGGACAGTGCGCATTTCAGCCCATTTGGAACCACTGTATGAAGCTCAAGGCGGATACGCGCAAGCCATTCAGACCCATCAGAGAGACTAAGAGGCACATGGACGTGAAAGCCTCCAGCGAACTTCCCCCAGGTGGCAAGGTCGTCAGCAGCTGGAGGTTGGGCTTGGCAGGTTGAGCCGGGTCGAACAGAGACAGCGAAACTCTCCAGCATGTCCTTGCTGTCAACAACGGCCTGCAGCTGGGGTAAGCTAGAGTGCGCTTTTGCACTCACGGCGCTCCGGACTCGTTCCCTACGCCTGTTGCGTTGCTCGTCTGTCTACCAGTCAGCCTTGCGCATCGGCATTGTTTACTGGAAGTTCAAGGCAAGAATGGTAGCCTGTTACATCGTGTGGCAAGCAAAAGGAGTTGCCACAAAAGTGACAGCAGGTTCCGAGCGCTGCTACGTCGTTACACTCAAGGACGTTGCAGAGGCCGTAAGTTGACATTGGGGAGAAGTGCAGAGTGATTCATCATCCTGGGAGTCGGGACATAGTGAAGATCAAACGTCGCCAGCAAACACTGTGGGGAGCACTGCGCAACACACAATGGTGGCGTTCTTCGCACTCGGTCGTGCATCAGTGTTGCGAGGAAGAGTCCGTGCATTGCACGGGCTTACTGAATGCTGAACGTTTTCCGAGTATCGCCAGCTTTGGAATGAGTTGACGGCTGATGCCATCCGCCAAGTAGAGACTGCAAAGTACACAGGTTTCACTTAAAAGTTGGTCAACACCAAGTCGGATGCTATATCGAGCCTCGCCTCACAGAGGCGATCGTGTGCAAGTTTCTTAGCCTCACCTCCTCACATGTTCACCAGCAAAGTTTCTCGAAGATGTGCGGAGCACTGGGCTATTGCACAGGTCACTGGTGCACGAACCGGTCGATGTTGCCGAGGCGCGCGTCCACCTCGGATGACCACGGCATTTACCACCAATATTGGTCACGGAGGCAATTTGTCGATCAAACATATCTCACTTGGACAGCCGATCCTCTCCTCCGCTGCGTTGCCGAGACTGATTGGCGCCCTGAAACTACTTGATGGTTGCTGGGATTAAGCTTCACACGGCTCTATCCGCCGCACTTTGGTCACGGGGCTGTGCGAAGTCAAGCGGTTCGTTCGCGGCCCCAGGCAGCTAGTTCCATGAACGACTGACACGCTCCCTTGTTGCGATGCTGTACAGGCGGGAATGGGCTCCTCACGACCACACTGGCACTGCCTACGGTCTCTGCTTCTCATATCCTCTAGGTCTGTTTGCCGCTCAATCGAATGATTGTCAGACTGCGCTGGTTCGCAATACCTTTACACCACCTACACCATAGCTGCAAACTACTGGTCTCGCCGTCATGGCGAGCGACGCCCTGACTGATCCTGGGAGGAATGGTTCAAGCAAACTGGTGGCTGCCAATGTACCACAGGTACGATGTCAACCTGGCGTGCTGACCAGCAGTATCGTTATATCGTCGAGGCCTTGCGCGACCTGGAGTATGCTCCAAAGGACGTTGCAGAACTCCAAGTGCAGATGAGGATGACGAGGGAGAAGATTGTCAAGGAAGAAGAGACAGTGGCTGTCTTGCACGCCGTGACGTGCGTCGCCACATGATATGATCTGCTGACAACAGTAAGAGGTTACTCAAGGAATGGCATGACAGCCAAGGGAGCAGTGGCAAGCGGCTCTGGGACAAGATGAAGCACAAGGCAGAGCACAAGGACCTCACGCCACATCAAGCTGCAAAGTTGAAGGCATACACCGAAGCTTCCGAACAGGAGCAGGCTTATCGACTTCGCGTTCGGGTTCTGGAGGGCAAGGACGCCGAGCTTGTGCAGCAAACCAAGAATTTGCAGCCTGTTCTCGCTGAGCACACGCGGATGCGGGCTCGACTGGACTCCCTGTATGAGAGCGTCTTCCACATGCCCGCGGGAGATGGGGCATACCCGCAACAAGACGCTGCGGAACGCGCGTTCGAGTCAGCTCGCGCTTGGCTCCGGGAGTTGGAACCTGTGCTGGAGCGGGAGCTCTTAGCTCTTGAGCGGTTGGAATCTGCACATGCAAGCATATCAGAAACTGTTGTTCACATGCGCATGGTATGTGGGATCGATGATGTAGCTGACCATCAAGGCTCATCGCGTTGCAGTGGCCAAAGGATCTGAGAGTGCTCAAATCGAGGCGCAACGGAAAGCAACAGCCGCTGCGCAGTCTGCTGTCAAGGCTCACGAGGCAGCGCACAAAAGCAAACCCACCTTGGAATGTGTTACGATGCCGCGGTACGGTATATATCACCCTTCCTGCTGACAATCGCAGGATCGTTCTCTCTGATCTGTTCAGGTTCTGTGGATGGAGCGCAATTGGCAAAACAGATATAATGCACGCCCTGGACGAGGCGAAACAAACACAGGCTTCTATGGAGTCCGTCCTCCGGCGACAGACCCAAGAGGTAGCTGGCATTCGAATAAAGACCGACAGGGCTAGAGAGGAACTTCGATCGGCGACTGAGACCCTTGAAGCCGAGAGGAGGCGGATCTTTGACAGCGCTTTCTCGGCACTCAACAACAGTCAAGCAGCTGATGCAGTCGCAGCTGAACTACCGGTGGATGCACGTTCTGTACGATCGCGCAACGAGTGCTCAGTTACGACGGTTAGTCCCCGGTCGTCTCTCGACGGCCGTACAGCTATCGCTCCAACCCAGCCCCCGACCTATTCAGAACCGGAACTCCAAGAACAGTATCATACTCGAACAACCTCGTCCGCCGCTGGCCTTTCAATGATGCCACCGGTACAGTGCCCGTCGGACGACCTTGTCCCTAAGTCTCCAATGTCTCCGCCACCAGTCTATGGCCAACCCTGTATCTTTCCCCCCGTCCCTCAACATGGAGGCTCAACACATAGCCAGTATCAGCAAGGGACTGCTCAGAGGCGCTCACACGACCTGCCACCCCTCGGCCGGCAACTCACAATCGAGAGCGCTTATGGTAATGCACTTTCGCCTGTGAGCACGCGTGATTCGGATATCTCGACTCCGGACGCCAACTGCTACACGAGTTCTCATCATGTTCCTCCCCCGATGCGTCAAGTAAGAAGCATGAGCGCCAGTACCACCGACTCGGTGCCAATGTCCATACAGGGCACACGGCAACGTCCCCTGCCGAAACCTCCTTCTCGACCACCGGGATCCGAGGCAACACGCATCCAGCATGCTCCAGAGCTCGCCAACTCCGGAGCGGAGAGGCCACGGGCCTCAACCTTGAGGAACTCCAGCCCTCGATCGGAGCTTCAGCAGCAGCGCGCCCACACACTGCCACTACCCGTGGCAGAGAGTGTCGAACAGCAGCCTGAAGTTCCTCCAGTTCCGCAACACGAGCCCGAGGATATGGCGAAACTTCGACTGGAGGGCGAGCGCGCTTTACAGGAAATGCAGCGCGCCACGGAAGAGTTTGAACGCATTCGCCGAGAGCTTGCCAACAGAGCTGGCGGTCGTGACTCAGGCGACGCTGGTGTCACCGTTGTCTACCCGCAGGCGCAGAAAGTAGTGCCATCCTCCAGGAGATCGTCTCAACAACCCCCGCCAACGTACAGTGTGCAACGACGGGAAGACGAGAGAGGGTACTTCTATATCAGCAATTGATATTACAGAGCGACGTCCAGACAGCGGCTCGGGAAACAAACGACCGCGCAGGTATGCAAGCGGACCATGACCGCGACGAACGCCTGCCAAGTACTATGATCGTCTTATGTATCTATGTGTCCAACGTCCGGGAGTGAATTCCAAGATGCTGCCTGCACGGCAAGCCGGCGTTCTGGAATCCTAGAATCCGCCGCTCTGACAGTAGACCTGCTGTGACGTTAGCCTCAGTCGTGCGCTATCACCGCTCCCTAGGTGGGATTGACTTGGCCTCGCCCTGAGTACGCGGTGTCCGCCCGGCAATGGACCCTCGCGCATCTCTCCATCCATCTGCAGTTGGATCTGTGAACAGCTCGGTATCTCTAACGTCCATACTCAAAACAAACACAGCGCCCAGCGCTCACCGCAGGCCGCAGCCCGCCTTGGTGTGCACATCCTGACCGGTTGCCGAAACCCGGTGGGCAGGTCTGGGGCAAGGCACCGGCACTCACCGCCGGCAACATGGCCTACATCCATCCGGACGCGATGCCGATTTCCCCAGCCAGCTGTATCTATTAGAACACTACTGCTTACTCAAGTTTTGCTCTCTCACAATTCTCATCAGTCGAGATCAACATGGCTGCTGCTCCAGGAAAGCTCTCTATCGCCGAATGTGAGTAGTCGTTTCTCCCATCGGCACATCTGCATCATCGTGAGCAGCATGAAGTTGCCGACATGCCTCGGCATCACTCGAGCAGTACCTGCGAGAGACGCTGCAATAACGGACGGTAGCTTACAGCAGGCGATGCCATCATGACCGCCCCGGGGGCTCCCTTTGAGATGGAGGAGAGGATGATCGGCGGGCGGAAGATGCGTGCATGGAAGAACGTGAGTGGTTGGTCGTACGGGCGATAGAGATCAGCGTGAAGCTGCGCCGTGCGCGCAAAGCGCGTCACATAGGCGTAGCCCTGCAATCTCTGCCCTCTAACCTTCTTGCTATGAGGCTGACGGCAGACTCCCCGTTCGTACAGACACCAAATGCTTCCGAAGTTTTCTCTCTATGCAGACAGGGAGTTCATCTCATCGCCCCTGCCACTACCTGCCGACCCCAACGACCCGAAGTCGCGCGAGCACGTTACCTACGCCCAGGCCTATGACCGCGCGCTTGATGCTGCTGCTTGGATGCGGTCCCGCGGTATTGGAATCGGAGACCGCGTTGCCATCGGAGGAGCGAACTCGGCCAGGTGAGTAGTAATTCACCGAGACGGCCGGTCTCATTTCATGTCCATCATGACATCGTGAGCTGACTGTCAGTTGGGTAATCTGCTGGATTGCCGCTCACTTGCTTGGCACCTGCCCAGTCATGTTGAATGGCCACTTGCAGCTCGACGCTCAGCTCCACTGTCTTGGCGTCGCTGAGCCCAAACTCATCCTGGCGGACGATGATCTTGCGGCAAAGCTCGGTCCACTCGCGAGTGAACTGCGTGCGCGGAATGTCGGACCAGTCTTTTGCTGGTCGTCCACTGCGCACCTCCCCCCTAATGCCCGCAGCAACGTCTCCGAAATTCCTTGGGGCCAGACCACCCAGGCTCAACGTCGGGGCGTAGAGTCCGAGGAGGGAATGGAGGCACTCCAGCAGGAGAGCGATGGCAACATCTTCTTCACTTCCGGTACGACCGGCTACCCTAAGGCAGTGCTCTCGACACAGCGATGCAGTCTGCACAACGTCGTGAGCAACAACGTTGCGGCTGTTCGCGCGTTCATGCGCGCTGGTATGACGCTCCCTCAAGTCTTGCAGATGATGGCCAACCCACCGGCTCAGTCTGTGCAGCTGATGGCTATTCCCCTCTTCCACGTTACCGGCAATATCCCCGGCCTCCTGAAGATCATCTCAACTGGTGGCAAGGTTGTCTTCCAGCGCAAGTGGAACGTCTCTGAGGCAGTTCGCCTGTGCGTTGATGAGAAGGTTACCGGCATTGGAGGTGTGCCCGCGATCGCCACGGCTATCATTCAGTCTCCTGAACTTCCTCGTGACCACCAGTTCTCTTCAGTGGCGTATGGAGGCGCACCACCCCCCTCGCGTTTGGCAGGTGACATCAACAAGCGCTGGCCCAACGCTGTGGTTGGACAGGGATGGGGCATGACCGAAACTAACGGTGTGGTTTGCCAGGTCTTTGGTCAGGACTACGTCGACAACCCTACGTCGGTTGGCCCCGTTATTCCCATCTGCGACATGAAGATAGTTGATCCCGACACGAAGGAGGAGGTGCCTCGAGGAGAGATGGGTGTCATCCTCAGCAGGGGAGAGAACAACATGAAGTGCTACCTCAAGAACCCAGGTGAGTGCTTGCTCAGCAGGCGGAGGACTGTAGCTGACGTAAACAGAGGCCACGGCAGAGATCTTCGACGAGGACGGCTTCGTCGACACTGGCGACATGGGCATCATCGATGAGAACGGCTTCCTCCACATTACCGACCGCAAGAAGGACCTCATCATCCGAGGTGGCGAGAACATCTCCTCAGCTGAGGTTGAGAACGCTCTGGCACTCGATGACCGGCTAGCAGAAGTCGCTGCCGTCCCTGTCCCGTGCGAGAGAATGGGCGAGCGTGTTGGTGCTATGGTGTCCCTCGCGCCAGGAGCTCAGGCAACGGAGGCGGAGATCATCGCGGCCGTGGAGAGCAGGTTGCGAAACGCTGCTCGTCCCGCGATCGTCTATGTCTCCCCGGAGCCTCTGCCTCGCAATGCGAACGGCAAGATCGTGAAGGCGGACTGCAAGAAGGTCGTGGGCAAAATGTATGTCGACCGCACCATTGGAGGGGAGAGGGCCAAGTTGTAGAATTGCATGGCAGCAGACGACAGATTGAGAAGTATGCATGGTTTCCATTTCCAAGCTCTTTCGACGAACGAAGTAGTTTTGGTTAAACGAAGTGGTTATACGCGGAGAAGACCGATCCTGATCGACAGACTGGGGGATTTGGGTGAAAGCGCAGAATCGTAGAACGCCGACGTCATTCAGCTTGGTGGACGCTGTCCATCGTATTGGTCTGGCCTGGAGTGATCGAGACAACCTCCTCCTCTTATCTATCAAGCTTTCACCGATGTCGCCAAATACACTATATCAATACTCAGTAGTCGCAGGGTTGATGGCCGGCGTCGCATCTTCTGGTCTACCCATAAACGACCTGCTCAAGCATGGCAATCACGGCCTGGGGACATTCAAGGGTATGCAAGGGGAGCTCATAATCGTAGATGGCGAAGTCTGGCAGATGAAGCACGACGGTACTGTGAGAAAGGCAGACACCGGGCCGAGTATGTGCGTGAAGAGGCTCAACTGACCCCAGACGGCGACATCACGCCATTCGCAATGCTCCTGCCCTTCTCGCCGACAGCAAGCACCACCGCCGGGCTGGCGTCCAAAGACGCCCTCCATGACACGCTGTCTTCCCTCCTTCCCAACGCTCGCAATACACACGTTGCATTCAAGCTAAGAGGAACATTCAACCTGGTCACCCGCACCGCCGAGGGTCAATGTTATGCTGGAGAGCCATTATCTGGGGTCGCATCGCGCCAAGTGAATGTCACCATGGAGAACCGCAAGGGAGTGGTCGTTGGCTTCCGATCTCCTCAGTTCTTGCAGGGAGTGGTGGTGGCTGGATTGCACATGCACTTCATCGATGATGAGCGGACGGCTGGAGGACATGTGATGGAGATCGAGGGAGTGGAGGAAGTGCATGTGGAGGCTGCACCTTGCTGGAGGACTGTGATGGATTTGCCACAAGGAGAGGAGTTCAACAAAGTGGACCTTACAGTCGACAACGAGGGCATCCAGAAGGTCGAAGGGTGAAGACCCAGCTACTTTATAGCACACACGTGGCGGACTTGGGACAGTGGACCGGCGTACAGGGGTCGGCAATCAGCCAGGCAGACAGGCGACGCTCGCAGATCTTCAAAGACATAATAGCATTACAAAATACATGTTAGGAAATGTTACATTCCTAGGCCTCAGAGTCGTAGTACTTGCCCAGCTTGAAGAGCTTCTTGGCGTTCTCCCTTCCGATGTCCAGGTAGGCCTGCTCTCCGCCGACAGCCTTGACAATCTTGTCCTTCTCGCCGTCGTACCACTCGCAGCCCTCGTCGATCTTCTCATATGGCGAGTCGACAGAGAAGAGGACGCGCTCAGCTCCGACGTGCTCGACGCAAAACTTGAGGGTCTCAGTGCTGAAGTTGCCGGAGGTGGTGAGCCAGATGTTGTTGCGGAAGTAGTGCAGGAGCTCCTTCTTGGCGAAGACCTCGCCGCGCGACTCGGCCAATGGACGAGAGCAGTGCTTGAACCAGTGCTCGATGCGCCAGAAGTCTCCCGGGATGTGCTCACCGAGGTGGCCGAGGATGACCTTGAGCTTGGGGAAGCGGTCAAAGACACCGTTGACGATCATGCCGAGCAAGTGCAAAGAGACACCGTTGGCGAACGACACAGGTGGGCCAATAAGGTACTTGCGGCCCTCGTACTGCTGCTTGTAGTACGAGCCGACGGGAGGCTCGGGGTGGAGGTAGAAGGGGACGTCGAGGTCCACGCAAGTCTGCCAGAAGATGTCCCACTCGGGCTGGTCGTAGAAGATGTACGTCTCGCCCTCCGGGCCGGCATGCTGGACATCGTTGACAAGAGCACCAAGGAAGCCAAGCTCCTTGACACAGCGAGTAAGCTCGGCGGATGCCTGCTTAGGGTCGTGCATCGAGAGAGCAGCGAACGCGCCCATGCGGTCGCTGTGAGGCTTAATCTCCTTTGCGATGTAGTCGTTCACTTCGGAGGCGTACGACTCGCACTCGTTGCGGTCAAAGTAGCCCTGAGGGCCAGGCGAGTAGACCGAGTAAATGGTGTAGCCGATACCGTGCTTGTTGCTGAGCTGCAGACGGTTGCCACAAGGGTTGACGATCTCCTCAAAGTAGCGGTCGCGGTTTGCAGGAGCGATGTAGAGCTCAGCCTTCTCCTTGCACTGCGCCTTGAGGCGGGGGAGCTCAAAGGCTTCTTCGAGAGATACTTTTCCGCGCATCTGTGGTCAGTCACCAATCTGTGCCACTGTCAGCTCACTGTGATGAGTTTGTGAAATGGAGAGGAGTATTGGTTGAGAGATAGTCGCCATACCCACGTTTGCCTCGCAGCTATATACCTACACTGCCCACCATTCCTTCCATTGCCGCGTATGCATGGGCATGTGCTGCACGCAGCCATGCCTGCGTCTGGGGTGGAAGGCTATCCGCTGACAGGTAGAGCCGGGCCGTTGCCGACGGATCGCCGCGGCGATGCCGCGGATTGCCGTCCGAATGACCGCTATCGCGGTTCGTATCCGGATTGACCGCGGCATTTTACTGATATCACGGCATCTCCATCGGCAAAGGTCACAAGGTCAGTGTGACTATGCAAGCACCGGCCGTCGACGACCAAGAGGTGGGCGAAGGTATAAGAACGTAGCTTTGGCAAGATGCATCTTCAGAACACGACAACTGGACTCATCTACTCTCACAAAACAACAACCATCATGACTCAGACCGAGATTCAATCGAACAGCAAGCCTCCTTTCAAGCAGCTCAATGTGGCCATCATTGGTGGCGGTCTCGGCGGAATGGCCGCTGCCGTCTCCCTTCGTCGCGCGGGCCACAAGGGTAAGTCTACCATAGTAATATTGGTGTATCTGACTCCTCAGTTTCTATCTACGAGCGCCGTGACTTCAAGGTCGAGGTTGGCGCGTCCATCTCGTGCGCCGCAAACGGCGGTCAATGGCTCAAGGAGTGGGGTGTCGACACCGACAAGGGCCGCCCCGTCAACCTCATGAAGCTCGTGATGCGTGACTGGGACACCGGAAAGATTCTGAACCAGTACGACCTCGACCACTACGAGTCCGACTGGGGGATTCCCTACTACATGTTCCACCGCGTGGACATGCACCAGATGCTTCTCGATGTTGCCACGTCCAAGGAAGGCGAGGGCGAGCCCTGCTCCGTTGTCGTCGACCACATTGCTGCCTCGTGCGACCCCGAAGCTGGCACTGTCACCTTTGAGAATGGCGAAGTCATCAAGGCCGACCTTGTCATCGGCGGCGACGGCATTCGCTCTGTCCTTCGTCGCGAGATTGGCGTCACCCCTCAGATGCACTCCGCCAACCAGACCTGCTACCGCTGCAACGTTAGGCGCGAGGACATTGAGAAGTTCGGTCTTATGGCAGATGCCACAGACCCTGCTATCCAGTTCTGGGGTGGCTTTGAGAAGGGCGATCTCAACCGCTACTACAAGATCGTCATGAGCCCGTGCTCCGGCGGCGACATTGTCTCCTTCTACTGCTTCATGCCAACCGAGCTCACCAACCACACCCAGGAAGGTTTCCAGTTCGCTGAGGTCCCCGTCTCCGACATGATGGCCGGCCTCTACTCCCGCCTCGACCCCAAGTGCACCGAGCTCCTCAAGCACTCCATCGACCGCATGCCATGGCGCCTGTATGTTCACCAGCCCTACCCGTCGTGGCACAAGGGCAAGGTCTGCCTCCTCGGCGACGCCGCCCACCCCATGATGCCCCACCAGAGCCAGGGCGCATGCACCGCATTGGAAGACGCAGCCGCTCTCGGCATCATCTTCAGCAAGGACTACGGCTTCACCAACAACGTCAACTCCGGCCTCAGCTTCTACGAGCACATCCGCAAGCCTCGCGCCACTCGCGTCCAGGCTGCCAGTGCCCGTGCTACCGAGAACTTGAACGAACGTATCGGCTTCACCTCGCTCACTGCCCCGGAGGCTGCGCTCGCTGCTAAGGACGGCAAGCTCACCGTCAACGAGATGAACGAGTACGACATGAAGGCTCACATTGCCAAGGAGGCAAGGCTCTTTAGCCACCTGTTTGCTCGCAAGAAGACGGAGGAGACTACTGCTTAGTTTGGGATCTGGGGTTTGTGTGTGCCGGCTGTACTGTTGTTTGACTCATATGCATTCTGGAATTTGAACAGACCGATTGCAATGCGATACATCTACTGACCACATCGAATGAGTCAAGGCACGTTTACGAAGACGGTGCAGTGAAGGTTGTGTCTGTCCAGAGGTCCTGGAAGATATCGATCGGGAAATTCCACGTCGAATCCACACCTCCCCATCCAACTCCTCCAGCATCGAAGAGTCCCAGCCCAGACGGGTTTGCAATGGAAGGGAGCGCGCCTGAGTCGACAAGAGGTTCGGCTGCTGCCTCCGCGCTGGGATGGGTTTCCAACGGGCTGAACCCGAAACCACTTGACTTTGCGCTCGGTGTCAACGGCGGTTGACTCATTCCCGCTGATTGCTGCCGTTAGCATTGGAACACAAACACCAGACTTACAAGTATGCCTCTGATAGTGGTCTTGAGCAAGTCATTACGCCTGTTGGAAGGCAAAGCGCTCTTTCCGCTGCGCTGTCGTTTCGCTGGCCGCGTGCCGCTGGCCGGCTCGTTGCGGAACTCGTTCTGCGCATTGATAAGGCTCTCAAGCACGTACACGCTCTTCCGTGCCGCAGGGCTGACTGCGCTACGCTCGCGGAACGTTTGAAGGATCTGGAGCACCGCCTCCTGCTTCTCTTCTGTAGGCGCGTAGAGCATGTCGACGCAGACAGGTACGGCCTGACATCAGCGTTGCATCTCTCTCCTACTTACCGCAGTGAAGGCGTAGAACAGGATAATCCAGAAGTTCAGCAGGACAGGGCACCTTCGCTTGGCCAAGTCTAGCAGTTTGAGAATCGTGTGCGCTGACTTGACGCAACGATTCATCGACCTCTCATAGGTAGGGTCGTGGTACCCACGCAGGAAAAAAGATCGATGTAGACGAACAAGCCGGATGTTGGCTGTGAGGTGTACTAGGATAGAATCCATCACGAGCTTCGAGGTCAGCATCTTCTGCAGCCGCAACTCACTTGAGGATTGGCGTCCAGTGGCAGCTCAGCTGGGTCGCTGAAATGCTGCGGAAGGCTGCTAGCGAGCTCTATGATAGCATCATCCATCCTAGTGTCAGCATGGAACGCATTGCAGACAAATACTCGAGAATGAAGGCGTAAGATGGTTTGGGATGAGCAGCCATGTGGTCGGTGATCTGCCGGTACAGCATCGCGAACTTGAACAGGAAGATGTGTTTGTTGATCGGAGTGTACACTGTCAATGGATGTGGAACTGAATCTGGGTTTTCGAGCTGATCATCGTCGAAGTTGGACGGCAACACAGTGAGGTTCTGCGACGGATGGACCGCATCTGGGGAGTCAGTTGCTGTCCAGAAAGGGCCGTACAAGTGGACCCGTGGGCCATTGCGTGCGACCAGTCCAGATAGACCAAATTCCACCACACGCGACGAGCCATTTCCCGGCGAAGTCGGCTTGTCCATCCTGGGGCCCATTGCTTCTTTGGGACTTCAGCGTCGAGTCTGTTCATGCCTAGGTTTTGTGCTACTTTGATGGCCGATCCTGGACCCGTCAGCCGCCGTTGTTTGTATCCAACTCACCACTGAGCGCCCATACTGCATCTGCACAGCTTTCCATCCCGTACCCATAGATAGTCATGAGAGATATGGCCTGAAGGGATTCGAAGGTCTGACGATGCAGGAACTGAGAGCACCAAAGCACGCCCTGCTGTTAGTCAAGGCAATCGCTCTACACCTACCTCAGCAACATGGTACAGGCGTTCTGCAAGAGCCAGGAAGTCGACCGTGTCCGAAGGAGAGTCGGACATGGCGAGCCCTAGGCAGACCACCATGAGATATGTGCAAACAAAATCGGGGTTGAGAGCCAGCGGCCCACCATTGTTCTCCGACCAAAACTGGCGACACTGCTGAATGAATGTCGGGTAATGCAGACACTACCGTCAGCCTCTCATTGACCTGTGTGCCCTACCCTTTGGAACCACTCCACATTGTCAAAGTAGCGCTGCACCAGCACTTCACACACCTGTTGATTGGGCAATGAAGCGATCGCGTGCGCGAGGTAATCTGTATTGGAAGGCACGACAAACGCCAGCGGATGGTTGTCCGTGATGATTGATGAGGTAAGAGGATCAACCATGTGAGGTGACTCCTCTTCTGTCGAGCCGAAGTCCGCGCCAGTTTGGTCGCCATGCTTGTTGTCATCGAGATTCCGGACGGTGTTGAGTCTTCGACTCATCTGGAAGTCTTCCAGTGCAAAGACCATCTCGTCATCGGCCAAGTGCCTGCGTGCTGCTATTGGGGATACAGCCGTGCCAGTAGCAATATCAGCCGGAGGGGAGGTCCTTGAGATGCGGGTATCACTAGGAATAGGATGCGATGCGCCACGACCAACGCCGTTCCACAAGCCTTGCTTGCGGTCCGTTGTCCCTCCGCTATCACTGTCCCCGTCCACTGCCTCACTGCCACTCCCATCTGAGCCTCCGTTTCGGAACCCTGAGACCCCAAGTGCCCCTTCCAACTCCTGCACACGCGCTCCCAAAGCCTGCACCTTGCGAGAAAGTTCGTGAAACTGTGACAGAGAGACGAATGTAGGACTGGGAAATGCAGTCAGCTATGCTCATTCTCTTCGCACCTTGAGACATCTACTTGCTGCTCCAAGAAACTGGCGCCTGCCGCGCAGCTGCGTCCATTGCCCCTCAATGCACATGGACCACCTGGAGTCAGACATGGTACAAGATCAGAGGTAACACGCACATGGAATCTTTCGGTCACCTGTTGTCAGTGATTGATCAAAGGTCTACCAACATTTGATCTTTCGCTGCTTGCAAGGTTGACAGTTGCGCATCTGACGCGGCCCGAGGGCGCGCGCGCTGTCGACGGCGTCCATGGTGTTGAGTATGCTTGATGACCGATGCTATGGTATACTTGAGGCGAGCGTGTGATGCCCGTGGCGTTGTAGGAGCCAGTCGGTATCACGATCGGCCGATTTATTCTTCTGTGTGTCGATTGCCGCCTCAAACGATCATGTCTCGAGGAGCAAGAGATGGGAAAGAGTGGGCAGTTTCACGAGTGGACGGATCGAGGTAGTCATGGATCACGGCAACTGAATGTGGGGTGTTCCGATATATATCCGACTACCGTGCCTAGCGGCGGATGTGAAACGGCAAAGTGATCCAGTATGCAGGTGACCGATGGGCATGGAGCTCATGGAGAGCTCGGATTCGAGTGCATGGGTGCATGAGAGATCCGCGAGCTACGGAAAGGGGTCTGCGATCGCTTGCCCCATGACTGAGAGACTCTGTCACGCGTTAGTGGTTGCATGCAGAAATGGTACTTGTGGCGGCTATTGGCGGTACTTGGGAGGCCGGTTTGTCGTGTTTGGTCCCCGGCACGGTGTCATCATGCCCATGCGGGACCCGTCTGTACTCTTTAGCAACGGTAGAACACTACGGTGACTGCGATGAATTGGGATGCGGCGATAGTTGCCGTAGCGTTCGTGTTGTGCTGCTTAGTTTTGTGCTTCTTGCTTCTTTTGCTTGTGTGCACTTGAAGACCGGAATGGCTGAGCGACTGGGGAGTTGCATCCTGACACCTTGGCAAGGCGCAGCTGACTGACGAAAACTATTGACTAGTCATAGGCGTCCAGGCAACACTCAACACCGCAGACGTGGCACCGCTACAATGCTGGCAAACAATGCTGGCATGTCATTCACCGCATAGAATTTGCTGGGCATGACCTTCCCGCGTGCTGAATGGTGGCGCGGAGGGAGCGCCGGGACGGGGACAGCCACCAAACCGCCACCAACTTCAGTCTGCGTCCTGCCATGATTCCAGGGTGAGGAATGCGACGCATGTTAGGAGTGTTTCTGCCCCAGCCTGCGCTGAGAGTGAGGACCCGCTGCAGGCACTCACGATATCCCATCTGAACGACGAGTCACCATTGTGGGTCGTAATCAGCAGTACCTGTAAAGACGAAGGTAGCAGTCTGAGCGCGGACCAGGCCAGTTTGGGACATGATACGAGCAAAGCTCTTAGAGCAGATAGCAGAACCTTGATCCATCCTGCGGCGCCTACGGATTTCGTGGCTCATTTCAGCGCAAAATACTAGTAATCCTTCCGTCAGAGTCGAAGTGCCGTACTGTCGCACGCCTGCGAGCCTGGTTGCTGATCCAGGGGGGACCGCATCGGTCAGTTTCGATGTTTTTGTATGCCAGACAACTCTGCAAGGCATTTTTATCCCGCTGAAGCACGGCCACAGGAAGTCACAGGTTTGGCGACTGCTCCTTCATGATGAACTACATGTGGCATGTATGAAAGGGTCCTGGACTGTTACACTCATGGTCTGTCCAGAGGACCCAGTCTTCGTATGGTACCGGGCCCCCGTCATTTCTGCATCTGCCCCGCTCAACTCCACTGCGACTCTGATCTCTGATGTTCTTTTCCTTCGGGTCGGACGATTACCATGTGTTTGCCGTGTCGATCAAACGCCAACATGACTGACTGACTGCCTGACTGACTCATGATGGTGTAACACTCGGAATGCGTCCCAAGCAAGCATGATGTCAAAATGTATTTATTCCTATGACGCACCAATTGAGGCCAGGCCAAGCTGTTCCAAATCGCGCTAAACTCGAGTGGAGCGTGCAAGCGAGCAGGAGCAAGTTTGTAAGCGAGCAGGAACGCCGAGTCATGTTGCGTGTTGCGCAGGACCAGCCCAACACGTGTTGGCTGCTGGAGGCCGTAAGTGCATTCAGCCCCCCGCGCTTTGCTGCACTCGAGCAGTACAACTTTTGCACTGAACGGGAAGCGAGCTATATTCGATGGCAATGAGCCAAGTATGACGTCGTGTTTACCGGACTCAAAAAGTCCGACTACGCATCGGCGAGCCGGCGCCTTTTGCTTATACTTTGCTTGCTTCATCTCACTCCCTGTTCTCATCAGTGCACGATCGCGATGACAGACAGCTTCGACACCATGACCAACACGACAGGAAGGACACTGAACCGGGATCCCCACTTGGCGACGAACGAGAAGGCAGCAAAGCCACCCAGGTACCTCCGGACTAACACCATCACATCGCATATATGTAGGTGACCCAGCTTTTGACGCCGCTGACGGCAGTCTTTGGGCCGTACATATGGATCCCCATTGTGACTACACTGGCGTGGCTGAGTGGCCTCCTCGCGTTGATTGCGATCTGGGCGAGCGACGGCAAACCACGATACGCAGCCAAGGAGGCTGACATTGTTTTCGTGTCGAACGTGGCGGGCAAGCACAAGGTGGGCCGCGTCTTTTGAGCCCTGCTGATTGCAGAGAGTGTTTGTTCCGATGGCAGCCGTGACGGCAGGGTGAGCAGATCTGAGTGAGCGGCCACTAACAACCCAGCGGGTTTGTTCTTTCGCTCTTGGCGGAGCGTTGGCTCCGGCACCAGGATCGCCTGCCTAAGGATGTGAGGCGTCGCGAGGTCATCCTCCGTAAGTATGAAGAGATGCTAGTAGCAGAACGCCTGCTAACTCAGCAGACTGGTTTGCCATTCTCTTCGCTGCTACTGCCGGCTCTGGCCTCATTGCTCTCGCAGTCGTATGTCCCCCTGCAGACACCGTCCACTGACAACAGATGGACAACTTCAACCACGGCCAGGTTCACTGGTCCATGGCCGCCGTGTTTATCATTTGCACTGCTCTGTCGGCCATCCTCCAGACTGGAGAAATTGTAGGACACGATTCTCGACCCTGCTGACTCCTCAGTGGTCTCTGCACAAGGACCACCCCGACCGGAGGCATCTCCTTCGTAGCACCATCTTCAAGATGATCGTGATCATCCTCTCCGTTGCCGGGGCAATCGCCTTCGCAGCCTTGTACGGTGTAGTAAGTATCAACGCTCACACCCCCATTGCGGCTTACTGACGACAGTGCCACGGCTCCCGCGATGCCCGAGGATCAAAGACAGCGCAGCAATGCAACCGCATTACCTCCGCCGCCGCGGCTGTGGAGTGGACCATAGCATTCCTCCTCACGTTCTTCTTCCTCTCCCTCGTGGCCGATCTCTGGCCGGCAGGCAAGTCGAGCCCGCGCTACATGGCCCGCCTGGCCAAATGGCAGGAGCGCCACGAGCCTCAAGGCCTCAAGCACGACTTCACTGGCCGCGGAGCGTTCCAGGACGAGGCGTCTTTGAACCGTCTGCACACCGTTGAGGCGGAGAACCGTGCGGGCCAGCGTTACGGCCAGACCCACGCTATCTGAACCTGTGGATGTTGAGGAGAGGAGAGCTTGGCCGGCGCGATACGAGAGTGCTCGACTTGCATCGGTGTCATGTCGCGAGTTAAAGACCTAATAGAGCTTGGAGTGATTTGTGCTGGCAATCATATTAGTCGGCAGCGTTGAGAGCATCATCCGTACCCATGTATGTACATGTATACACGTTTACTCACAGGAGCTGCCACAGCGGCCTCTCTGTTGGAAGTAGGTATACTGACTGACACGGGAGTAAGATGAAGGCAATGCGAGACTGTCAAATGTCTGCCATACTAGCTACGAAGACGGCTCCTATACAGATGTCCCATCGAGGACGAATAGAAGACCAACGGGCAGTGCAGAACCAGCGCCCCTTCTCTGCTATTTCTATCGCGCCCCGATAGTGCCTGTAAGCAATCGGCACTGAATGTCGAGAGTACGTTGTCACAATGATAACGGTGCAGTGGACGGACGAGTCGTACGCCAGCCCAGAGAGGCCGATGCAACTCCGGCTCAGTTACCACCCAAACGCCCGGGCCGGCAACCAAACCACCATCGTCCCGACAAACCTGCTATCTTCGACCCACCACACCTACTCCGTCTCCTTCTTCTAGCCTCGTTTTAAGCCATGTTCGCAACGGCCATAACTCGCAATGCATGGAAACTCACTCGCCCTCTCCCAACAGTCTGGCAGATCGCCCTCTCCGCTCCCCCAGACAACCGGTACACCCCCGCCGTGCTCCAAGACCTAGACGCGCGTATGGACCAAGTCGAAGCCGCCTGGCGCGACGAGAACCGTACCCGCGTCTCCGAGATTAAGGAGAAAGTAGGCGGCTCACTCATCGTCACGTCCGACGTACCCAAGTTCTTCAGTAACGGCCTGAGCGCGCCCGAGCTGCTGACGAACCCGGATTTCATGTACAGTGGGTGTTCATCCCGCAGCCTTCCTGTTATCTGTTGCTGATGTCAGATGTCTTCGACAAAGTGAACTACCGCCTTCTGACTTTCCCACTCGTCACTGTTGCAGCTGTTAACGGGCATGGTGAGTCCACTCCTGAGCTCGCTGACCTGAGCCTTCGCGGCGGGGATGATCACCGCCCTGTGCTGCGATTATCGTCTAGCCACAGCAGGCCGCGCATTTTGGTCCCTAAATGAGGTGAGTCCCTCACCCACCTTCCCATGACCATGCTGAAACGTAGCTCCTCATCGGCGTGCCGATACCAGGCGCAGCCGCAGCCATCATGCGAGCCAAGATGACGCCCAACATCCTGCAGGAGGCCGTGCTGGGCAAGCGGTGGTTGCAGCCTGAGCTTCTGGCTTCGGGCATTGCACATGAGGTCGTGGACCCGGAGAAGCTTGCGGTTCGGGCAGTGGAATTCGGGCAGGAGCAGGCGCCGAAAGTCGCGCTTGGGGCATGGGGCGCGATAAAGGTGGGTTTTGAGCTCGGGAGATTGGCTTGCAAGGTCGTTGCTGATCGCGTAGGAATCGCTCTACCAGGACGTGGCGGATCAGATGGCGCGAAGGAAGGCTGTGCACTACCCAGATGTGGAGGAGAAGGCGTTCTGGGCTCGTATAGAGCGCAATAGCAAGCTGCAAGTGCCGTAGTGATAGTGCAAGGATGATCGCATAGATTGGGGAGCCAACGCTACGCCGGGAGTGTACTGATCACGGAGTGCAATGTTAGCGCTGGGACCGTTCGTTAGCTGTGAGCGTGACTGCAAACGATAGCGCGACGATCCTGAGCTGGTGATCCTGAGCTCGACGTCTCCCAGACGCAGACTGCACTGACAGAGCTAACGCCTCGCGGAGGACTTTCGTCGTGGATGTCCGGAGGAAGTATCTACAAAGTTGCATAGAGTCCAATGAGTATGCTCTACGTGATGGCAGATTGCTCTGCATGATGAGGCAGAGAGCGCTCTATGTGGAATGGCATGATCGCTCCGGATGAGAGAGCAGCGTGTGGCTCTGCACGAGGCTAAGCGCGCTCTACATGAGGAGGACCGAAGCTCCGACAGCGAAAGCAGCGAGCAGGCCGGATGCCGCGATAGTCGAAGCACCAGAGGCAGGCGCTGACGCGTTGGCAGCAGCCGCGTTGCCAGTGGTAGTGCCCGACGGCGAGGCAGCACCTGCACCGTTAGCAGGCGATCCAGCACCCGCACTGGCGCCCGCCACAGCCACAGAGCCCGCACCCGCGCTAGCAGCTCCAGCGCTGGCGGCGGGGGCAGCGCCCGAAACAGTGTTGACGCCAGAGATGGACGCACCTGCACTGGCACTAACTGCCGCACCGCTAACAACACCGGATGCACCGGCTGCTTGCGCGGATGCGGCGGCGGAGGGGGACGCACCGGACGCAGCGGGGGCAGGGAGGGATGCCTCGGGCGCAACCTGGCCAGACGCAGCCGCAGGGGACGCAGCGGACGAGGCAGCGGCTGGGGCGGCAGAGGATCCCGAGGCAGGGGCAGCCGCGGCGGGAGCGTTGGAGACGGGGGCCGAGTTCATGCCGGAGAGCGTGCCGGAGAGGTAGGAGATGGCGCCGTCCTACAAGTCAGCTTTTGTGCAGGTTCTCAAACTCACCCAGTTGCTCATCGACCCGTACCAGATCATGACGCCGGTCTCGGGGTAGGAGATCTGCGACTTGGCCTGTGCGAGACACGCGCCGAGGTCGGCAGGGGCTGGGATCTGCGCGGGGACGTCCTTGGCCAGCTCGGACGAGTCCCAAAGCTTGCCGACGGCGATCTGGCTCAGTGGGATGTTGCACTGCGTGGAGATCTCGTTGAGCGAGAGGAAGGCGGGATTCGCGGACTTCCACATAAGGTGCTGATCATCAGCTGCTGATCAAGACATCGGCTGGGCTCAGGCTTACCTCGCAGGTGTCCCAGGTGTTGGGGTCGCCATTGTAGAACTGGAAGTTGTACCACGAGATGTCACCGCCAACAGCAGACTGCAGCTTGCAGTAGACAGAGTCGGCGCTGCCAAAGGCCGAGCCGTAGACCCAAGCAGTTGGGGTCGAGGAGATGGCGTACTGGCCGCTAGGGAGCTGGTTGCGGAGCTCCTTGTGGAACTTGGTGAGCCAGTCGAGCGCGTTGTCCTTGTCGTTCTGGAGCGCGGTGAAGTCTGCCGTCAGCCACTTGTTCTGTCCATGTTACTCACCCTCGAAGTCGATGTCGACACCGTCCAGGGAGTACTGCTTGACGAATCCAGCGAGGTCCTGAGCGACCTTGATGGGGTCCTTCTTGTCGGTGATGACATGGTCTGGGTTCAGCGCGAGCTTCGCGGCGGCCCCGCCGCGCTCTACTCACCACCGTCGCCAAATGCGGACACCATGACGGCGATGCCTGCGTCGTGGTATGAGCTCAGGATAGACTGGCGCTGCGAGTCGGACAGACCAGCCCACACAGAGGACGACTGAGGGTCAGCCGCGAGTGCGTAACAGGTATCAAATCAGCAAAACAACATACTGCGTGAGTGCCACTGGTTAGCCAGAAAGCCAGCAGGACACGGTTGAAGGGCGCAATCTTGTCCGCACTGGGCCAGTTGCCTGCAGAGACACCATCTGCAAGGTCAGCAGTGTATCTCGAGAGGCACGAGACAAAAGTATACCTACCATAGAGGTAGAGACTGTAGTGCGGGGCGTTGAAGCTGACGCCGCGCTTCTGGGCGAGCTCGTGCGACGCTCCCTGGCGATGGGGGGCGCGGCGTGCGAGCTGGCGGGCGTCAGAGTGGCCAGCGGACACGGCGCTGCTGAGGGAGAGGGCGCCGACAAGTGCGGGAAGAACGGAGGGGAACAACATGGTCGTTGGAAGGAGCGTCGGGTGAAGGAGGGGCGGGGGTGAGTGAGAGCGTCGACAAAGATGGGAAAAGAGAACGAAGAGGTGTCGAAGGGAAAGTAAAGAGAGATGAAGAGACGACAAGAACAACAGCAACTTCAAGACGATCTGATCTGGTTCGGAGTAGTTGTGGTGTTCTAGACCACTGGGCACGCTTCGGCGATCGCGATCCAGGGTCAAGAAGAAGAGTCAAGGAAAACAAGCAGCCCGAAATAAACCACCCAACACAACAACAATATCTTGGTGCCCAGTATTAACCGTACACCGTCTGTCTCGACATGCATCTCATTATCTCTGCAACACCTATGACGCCCTACATCATGCACCAGCAGCAGGTTGAGACTGCAGAGGCGTCGGTCTGGTTGCATGCGTACTGCGGGTCTGCGGTCTGCATCGCCGGGGTTCGCTACCGGGGTCAATAAAGCTGGCCCGAAGATAGAGACCCCGTTTTCCTGTGGCATTATGGCCCCCGGCACCCGTCGAAGATGCTGTGCTGAGCGTCGACAAACTTCGCTCTGTCCATGAATCGACCGTCCATGGCAGTCCTGCATGTCGACGGTATCGACGTTCCAGAAGTCGGCCAATGGAGGGCATGAAGACTTCGCCTGGGTGTGGACCCGTGCTAGCCCAGCAGATTGTCGCATGTCCCGGCATCGGCCGTCCACAAGCATATTGTGTACCTCCCAAGAGTGAAGCTCTGTGTTTCTCTCATCGATGAGATCCCCAGCGTTCCAAGCTTCACGATCATTTCCGCCTCTAAAAGCTCGTGAGGGCTCTCGTAAACCCCTCCAAGGCTTCTTACAACACCACAGCCACCGCGATCCTCGGCGTCTGACCGCACTTGACCGAGTCCCAAGGAATGTTGACCGACCCGACTCGACGCGACTTACTCACCCATCCCCCTAATCATCCCACCGTCGCTCACTACTCATCGCAGCTATGCCCACCCCCTCCCAGGACGACTTCGGGGCGCTGCTCAGCTCTGTGACCTCGCACATCATCGACCGGCACAATGCCCTCGACACTCTGCCTGTGACTCCAATTCCCGACGCGGTCCGGCGCGCGACTGCCTCCCTGCCCCCTCACCTCCCCATCCAAGGCATGGGCACAGCCGCAACCCTCGCCTACCTCCAGACGTCGGTCCTCACCGGCTGTGTGACAGCCCAAGCTGGGCCGCGGTACTTTGGCTTCGTCACCGGTGGAGTGACGGAAGCTGCCCAGCTCGCAGACATCCTCGGCTCAAGCTACGATGAGAACGTGCAGGTGACTCTGCCGGACACCTCTGCGGCCACAGCAGTGGAAGCACGCACGCTGGACATGGTGCTCGACCTCCTCGACATCCCCCGGGAGACGTACAAGGGCCGCACGATTACTACAGGCGCGACGGCGTCGAACATCCTCGGCATGGGTGCGGACGACCACGGGAAGTAGCTGACAACAGCATGCGCCCGCGAGTGCATGTACGCCATCTCATCAGCCATGGACCCAGATTACTCCTACGCCCAAAGCGGCCCCCCACGCACAACTCTCCTCCCCGACCCACCTGCCGTCATCCTCGCCCTGCACCCGCACTTCTCCATCCTGAAAGCAGCAGCGCTGGTCGGCATCGGCGCGGGACCCAACGTCGTTCGCAGCATGCCCGCCGACCCCGACGACGAACTCGCCTTCGACATCCCTGCTCTGCAAGCCGCGCTGGAGGAACACCAATTGGAAGGCCGCGGCATAATTGTATGCTACGGGCTGGGGGAGGTAAACACGGGCGGCTTTGGACGCAACCTCCCCCGCGTGGCTGAGCTGTGCCGCTATCACAGCGCCTGGCTGCACATCGACGCTGCGTTTGGCGGGTTCGCAGGCGTTGTGCCCGATCTGAAGCATCTCGTGGCGGGAATAGACAAGGCCGACTCGCTAACTCTGGACGGTGAGTCTCTCACTGGGCATACCTCACTCACGAATGCCAACTTACGCGCACAGGTCACAAATGGCTAAACGTCCCATACGACTGCGGCCTCTTCTTCACCCGCAAAGCCGACGCCCTGTCAACCGTCCTCGGCCCACCAGCAGCCAACGCGCCAGCATACCTCTCCTCCTCCTCTACTGCACGCGCCACCCCTCGCCCACCCACCGAGGTGCAGCATGAACTCGTCCCCTCTCCGTTATACGTCAACATCGAGAACTCGCGCCGTTTCCGCGCGCTGCCTCTGTTCGCAAGCCTCATAGCTCTCGGCAAGGAGGGCTACATCGGTACGTTTCCTCTGGCAACAACAATTTAACAACAGACATCATCCAGCGCAACGTGGCTTTCGCGCGCCGCCTCGCGACTTTCATCGACGCGCACCCGTCCTTCCAGTTGCTCAATAAGGCGCCGAAAGGCTATCACATTGTTCCACTGAACATCGTGCTGTTCTGTGGGGCGGAGGGGTCGCCCTTCCCGCCTGAGGAGGAGGGATCGTCTGCCCGGCTGACGGCTGGGATCAATGCCACGAGGAAGTTGTATGTCTCTGGTACGAAATGGCGCGGGGTCGGGGCTGTGAGGTTGGCTGTGAGTAATTGGCGGACTGGAAGGGTGGGGGATGAGGACTATGACATTGTGACGGGGGTGTTGGAGGAGGTTGCAAAGGGTCAGTAGGGCAAGGTCGGCTTCGCGTAAACAGTTGCAGCCAATATCAGTGATCACCAACAGATGGCGACGTCTTTGATATCGTCGCGGAGTGCTGGTGTGAGTTGAGCCTGTTCAGTAATGTTTCGCGGGCTCGCGCTAGCGACAACGACTTCAGCCTCGTAGCCGATGTGCTTGAACAAGTCCCGCGTCAGTAGCCAAAGCCCCGGACTCTGCAACTCCTCTCTGAATAAATGTGACATATCTGCTTGGCTACCTACGAATGAACCTATCACCCTTTACAATGCATTACGATGCACGCCGAAACACTCAACCCTTCTCGCCGGATTACAACTTGGCCACACGCTTGATGAGCACCTCGGACTCGGGGTACGGGTCGAAAGTAAGGTTGTTGACAGGGTTGCTGCGAGCGCGGGCAAACAGGTCCTCGTAGACCTTGCCGTCCGCGCGGCCGAGGGACGAGTCGAGCTGGAAGTCGGAGAAGGCCCACGCGTCGACAAGGCGGATGGCATGTGGGCGGACCTTGTCGAGCAGCTGCGAGACACCCTTGGTGCGCGCGAGGGTGACCTGGTTGGTGGTGACTGCGCCGGAGGTGACGAACTCGGCAGCGTGCGACTCGGCCATGGTGTGCAGCGAGTAGAGGCGGAAGAGGTCGCGGAGGACATCGGTGGTCGCGCCACCAACGCTGGCCGAGACGGAGGGGTTCTTGATCGCGTCGGCAAAGTTGCGGACGACGAGGTACTGCGAGTGGGCAGTGCTGAGGCGCCAGAAGAGGACGAGGAGCGAGTTCCACGAGCGCTTCTCCTTGTCACGGAGGCGGAGGGCCTCGAAAGTAAGGTGGGCAGTGCGCCATGCGTAGGCGGCAACTATGTCCTCGTTGTCGTTGAGCACGTCGTACGCCGCGCCGGTGTCCCGGCGGGAGAGGTAGTGCTTGAGGATGCGGGCGGTCTCGTTGTCGGCCGCGTTGCCGGCCTTGACGGCGCGCGCCGTCTTGAGGAGGTATCGTGCGACTTGCTGGGTGAGCATGTAGTTGTCGCCCTCCCAGGTCGCTGTCGGCAGGTAGTCCGAGTACCACGGGCCGATACCGGAGTACGAGCTGTAGCCGTGGCCACCGCATGCGCGACGGCACATCTCGAGGCCGTCAACGGCCATGGTCGAGCCAAGAGCCTTGAGACCACACGAGGTCGCGTGCAGGTCCGCGAGCATGTCAGACGCAGGGTTGAGCTCCTCGGGGCCGGCGCTGCGCTTGCTCGAGCCACCGTCGAGGTTCTTCTTCATCGCCTCCTGGTTCGCCTCGTACATGTCCATCATCCCGCGGCCAGTAAAGTGAAGAGCGTAGGTGGCCGCAAGGAGGGGGAGGAGACGGACCTGGACCATCTTGTAGTTGAGAACGGCGGTCTCGCCCTTGACACCTGCCTCCTCGGCATCGCGGTCCTGGAACTGGCGACGGACGGCGCAGTAACGGGTGGCGATAGTGACACCGCGGGCGAGCGACGAGCCGGCCTCGAGGACAATGTTGGCGCGGACCCAGGTCATGGTGCCGTACACGAGAGTGGGGGCACCGACGCGGCGGTACTCGCCCGTGTTGGGGTCGACGACGTTGAAGCGGGCAAGCATGTTGACGTGGGGGATCTTGACCTGGTTGAAGAGCATGAAGCCGTTGTCCATGGAGCTGCAGAGTCAGCCAGAGGTCTAAGGGGGTGCCCACGATCAATCGAAAACTCACTTGTAGCCAAACTTGGGTCCGATGTCACCGACATAGATGTTGTCGAGGGGCTCGTGAGTCTTGAGGTCACGAATGTGGACGACGAAGGGGTGGGGGCCGTACGACTTGCCGTTGATGAACAGCTGGGCCATGACAATGGCGTGGTTGGCCGTGCGGCCGAGGGATCCGATCCACCACTTGGAGGCAGTCAGAGCAGGCGAGTTGATGATGAAAGTCTTGTCCGCCTGGTTCCAGGTGGCGGTGGTCTCGAGACCGCGGACGTTGGAGCCGTGGCCGAGCTCAGTCTGAGCGTAACAGCCGATGTACTCGTGGTTCTCGGCCTTCTCGAGGAAAAGCTTCTTCTGCTCGGGAGTGGTCTGCTCGCGCAGAGTCTTCAAGAACATGCTGTCGTGCAGGCCGTACACGTTGGGCTCACCGGCCAGAGTGGTCGCAACCTTGTACTCCTTGTCGGACCAGTTGTGCTTCTTGGCGAGGCGCTTGAGCGTCTTTCCACGGGCGAGCGAGCGCTCCATGCGGTCGACACGGCCCATGCTGAGAAGCTCGTTCTTGTTGAAAACAGGCTCGTTCTCGAGGAGCTTGCTGAGGCGCTGGTTGGTGTCGAGCGTCTCGCGGGTGTGGAGGAGCTCGGAAAGCTGCTCGACCTGGACATCGCTGCCAGCACGCTCGGCGGCGAGGAGTTCAGAGCCCTGCGGGCCCGAGGGCGCGAGAGCCTGAACCCAAGATGGAGGAGGAGGGGCCATGCTTTGGATATGAAAGGGAGGGAGGGGGGGGGAATGGAGATGAGTACTGAACAAGACGAAGCGGGTGTTCGGAGAGCTGGCTTTGAAGATATAGCGGAAGCGCGGCGTTGAGCAGTGCAGCTACTTTGCGGGCTCGCCACGGGTCACGGCTACGGTAAAGGGGGAGCCGGGCCAGGCCGATGCATAGCCGGGCCGGCGGTGGGCGAGGGGAGGCGGCGAGGGCCTTGTGCTCTCAGGCCCCCTCTCCTTCTGCGGCTCTCAGCGAATGTGGTGGGCGGAGCGGACAGGGCCCTGTGGTTGCCTTGTGGGGGTGACGGCGTGGGGTGGGCGGCATTGTCTACCTCTTTGCTCTGGATCTTACGGTGCACGATCGGTGTAAGCCACGGCCGATGAAAAACGCAGAGTGAAATCTTAGCTGCCCGACCAGAAAGTTTAGCGGCCTTGCCCGGGTGGAAGAGGTCGAAAGGCGACCTCAGTGGAAAGGGGCCCGGCCAAGTCATGACCGAGGGACCACGGCGACCGCCGCTCTATACCCTGTCCGTACTTGGTCTCTCACCCAACTCACAAGCGATACCTGATGCATAGCTCGCCACGGCAGTTCTGACCGAAAGGAATGAGTATGCTCTAGCCGTAGCTGACGAGAGGATATAGCTGATAACGGATATGGCATTGCAAACAAAAAGATGAGCTGATCGACATCCAGCCCAAAAGAGTCAGTGCTTAGCGGGCACCGCCGAGAGGGCGCCGGATGCCGAGATTGGCAGGCGTCCGATGACACAGATGCTCGCATCGGGATGATCGTTAGCAAGCTGCAGCGATTGTCGTCGTAGCAATCTCTGGACGCATTGCTTACTACTTCTGCTTCATTCCTCACCCAACCAGAAGCATCGATGCTTAGCATGCCATGGCCCCAGTCGCAGCGTGGACGCTGACCGTGGCCCCAGCAGTAACGGCCGATTCACAGGTATCTCTGTGTTGTCTCTCGTCCCCGGTGACGATGGACGCGCAGCCCCTTGACCCCGTCTGGGCCCCCCGAGTGCGCTTGCATCACCGTCAGCCTGTGACTCGGTGACAGCCTTGCATGCGTGCCCCCGGACCCCATCTTCCATCCGAGAGACCCGCGGTGCCTCTGTCCGAGCTCGAAATGCGCTTCGCTGTCGGCCGCGTCTGACTCTCGGACCTAGTCAATGGTGGACGGCACATCCGGCCCCGGTCACCCAAACCAACCCACACTGTCCCACCCGGCTCACCATGTCTCCGGCTCTGGCTCTACTAACCCTCCGTCCCGACCGTGCTCCGTCACTTGCCACAGCGTGCTCTCGTGCTCCAGTGCTCTCTCGGCTGTCCTCGATCTCCTTCATTAGTCGAGCCTATAATATCGACAGCTCTCATCCTCGAACACGACCTTAGCATCACTTCTTTCACGACTTCACTCACAATGGCCGTCGCACGTCTCCAGTCCATCGCCAACCACCTCAGCGGCTCGTCCGCCCCCAGCGGCAGCACCGGCAAGGCCAAGCTGCTCGAGAAGCACCCCGACGATGGTGAGTGGAGCGCAACGAAGCGCTTTGTCAGTTAGATAGCCGAAGTACTGACATCTCCCAGTCGTCGTGACCTGCGCCCTCCGCACCCCGCTCTGCAAGGCTCGCAAGGGTCAATACAAGGACGTCAGCTCGGACGACCTCCTCATCGCCACCCTCACCGCCGCGCGTGAGAACATCGGCATCGACCCTGCTCTCATTGGCGACATGTACGTGCCCTGTTCCCACACACCACTGACATCAGTTGCGTCGGCACCGTCTTGACCAAGGGTGCGCCTTACGCCGCCCGCGCCGCGGCTCTCACCGCTGGTTTCCGTGAGTTTGGCGTCGACGCCCTCCCTCTGCCTTATGCTGACTGTCCAGCCGAGACCGTCCCCCTCGAGATCATCAACCGCTTCTGCTCGTCCGGCCTCATGGCCTGCGGCACCATCGCCAACCAGATCCGCAACGGCGAGATTGACATCGGCCTCGCCGTCGGCTACGAGGACATGACCAACAAGTGAGTCAACCACGCTCCGAAAACTGGTGACTAACCTCAGCCCCGACGACGGCGCCCCCAACGTCTCGCAGCAGGTCAAGAACCACCCGATCGCCAAGGACACCGTTATGCCTATGGGCTGGACGTCCGAGAACGTCGCCGGCGATTTCCACATCACCCGCGAGCAGATGGACGCCTGGGCAGCGCAGTCGCACAACCGCGCCGAGCGCGCGCAGAAGGAGGGCATCTACGACGCCGAGATCTGCCCCATCGTGGTGCCCGTCAAGCAGGAGGACGGCTCCTTCAAGCAGGTCAAGGTGTCGCAGGACGACGGCATCCGCCCCGGTACCACCCCCGAGAAGCTCGCCAAGCTCCGCGGCGCGTTCCAGCAGTGGCCCCCCTCGCAGACCACCGGTGGCAACGCCTCGCAGATCACCGACGGCGGCGCCTTCGTCCTCCTCATGCGCAGGTCCAAGGCTGAGCAGCTTGGCCTCCCTATCCTGGCCAAGCACGTCGCTACGACCTCGGTCGGCCTCGCCCCCCGCGTGATGGGCATTGGACCGTCTGTTGCTATTCCCGCCATCCTTCAGCAGGTCGGCATCACCAAGGACGACGTCGACATGTTCGAGATTAACGAGGCATTCGCTTCTATGATGGTGTACTGTGTCAACAAGCTCGACCTCGACCCAGCCAAGGTCAACGTCAACGGCGGTGCGATCGCCATCGGCCACCCTCTGGGCTGCACTGGTGCGCGCCAGGTCGCCACGGGGTTGAACGCTATCAAGCGTACACACGGCAAGATCCTTGTCACGTCGATGTGCATTGGTCTGGGTATGGGTGCGGCGGGTGTCTGGGTCAACGAGCAGTAGTTTATCAGTCTTGAGGTATTGTAAAAAGGCGCGTAGTCTTAGGTTAGATATGCATCGCATGTAGTATACGGCAGGAGCGGGTCTGGTTGCGGAATATATGTTTGAACTACTGACTGAGGCGGACGAGCCATCACTCAGGCAGCACTGTCTTTCCGTGCGGTTCGCCCTCCGCCCACTAGGTGTGCGGTGTTAAACCAGATATGCATGACATGTAGTGATGTTACAGATGCAAACGACGAGCTCGCCAGACTCAGCAGACCTCGGCTCACTTCGCCGCCCCTTCTGGGAACACCTTCTCCCCGCCCTTCAGCGCAAAGCGCTCCTCCTGCCCCCACGTCGGCGCCTCGCTCCCCCAAGTCCACTTGCCAAACTTGCTCTTCCTGTACTCCGCGAAGCCATCCAGGTTCTCCTCCTCCGTGTTCATCACAAACGGCCCCCTGATAGCAACAGGCTCGCCAATCTCCACCGCCTGGAGGACGAGCACGCGCGCGGGCTTGTCCCCATTCGTTATCCGTAACGGCTGCCCCGGTTCGTCGGGGACGAAAGCGCTCTCCTCTCCAACCTCTACAGTCTCTCCTCCTCCCGAAATACGCACCCGCACACCGCCCCCACTCCCCACCCCATCCCCGACCTCGCCATGGACGTACAGCCTCCGTTCTGTATTCGGCCCATTCGTAGGCGGCAGATCCACTTCCGCTCCTGGGTCGAGCTCGACAAACCATACAGCGAGGTCGTTGGCCTCGTCCGCGGCCCAGCTTGCTTTCGGTGGAGAGAGTGGCACAGCATCGCCATACCGCCCCGCCACGACCGTGACCCGCGCCTCCTGGTCCGGCTTGCCGCTCCGCACAACAGGCACGTCCTCGTCCCACATCATGACGAACTCGGGCTCCGCACCCTTATCTTTGGCAGGTAGGTTGACCCAGAATTGATACATGTCGACGGTGTTGCCCTCATCGCGCTTGAGGAGGGGGAACATCTCCGAATGGCGCACGCCCTTGCCGGCTGTGACCCATTGCACGTCCCCTGCGCCATATCTTGCTCCTGCGCCGGTCGAATCTGCGTGGTCTATCGTTCCCTTCCGCACTGGTATGCGTCAGCTGATCGTCCCTCTGTTCCTATGCTGAGTTTACTCACACAGCGTCAACGTCTCCATCCCCTTATGCGGATGCGCCGGAAACCCAGGCACACTGGTGCCCATGTACATACTCCACCCCGACGGATTGTGGAAGTCATTCCCGAGGATACGGTTGCCCAGGAGATTGGGTGCGGGCCCGAAGTTGGCCTGCCCGGCAGGGTAGTGGTCTACATGGTGGTTGATGTAGATGAAGGGGCCGAAGGCGGGCCACTTCTGGTTCGAGGGGGGGAGGGACAAGGTGGTGCCGAGCCGGCGGAGGGGGAGTGACGCGCGCATCGCGGAGAGAGAGGGAAGGGGGCGATGCTGTCAGGAGTGAGGAGAGTGATGCTGGAGAATAGGCAGATGATATATTGTTGTCGAGACGAGTGCGAAATGACGCTGGGCTGATTTGTCACCACTTCGGCGATCACTACGCCGGCAATGGGCGGCTCGATCGGGCCGCTTGGCGTCATGACTGATCGACGCGTCGGGTTGAGAGAGATTACCGAGTTGTCAAGTAAAGCAAGTTGCAGGTTGATCATGCATGATGGTCAACACAGATACGCACTGCACATGCACTACCGGTGCTAGACACTGCTATATCTCGAAAGTAGCACAACTTCATCGATCCTACAACTGTCTTCCATGTACATACCGCTCCCTTTTAATCGTCGTCCGCGAACCGCACCAGCAGCGAGAATTGCACCCCCTTCGGGTCCCCAGGCGACATCGGGCGCGTGACCACCCTGCACGTGCGTCAGCATGTTCCTCTCTACTGTCATCTCCTGAGCTACTCACTGGGCGCCAGCGCCAACAGAGACAGTCGGGTGTGGGTTGATAAACTCGAGAGTGCGCAGCAGAACGAAGAGGGATGCCTTCATCTCGGCCAAGGCGAAGCGGTACCCTCTGCTCGTCAGCATTCCAACTCTGAGGTCCCCGAGTTTTTGCCCAAGTCCTCGCACAAGCCACTCCAGCCACTCACATGCAGTTGCGCGCACCGCCGAAGAAAGTGAGGAGGTTGCCGTACACGCCTGGGACGGATTTCGCCGCCTGGCGGTTGGGGTTGAACTCGGCCGCGTCGGGCCCCCACACCTCGGTGCTGCGGTTGATCTCGCGGATGGCTGGGGTCAGCGACTGCAGCGCTGGAGTGACGTACGGATGAAGATATGCGTGTTGGGCGGGACGTGGATCGAGTCCATAAGCTGCCCGTCGCGTCCGCGGATAGGTGTCCCAAGGGGGACGACATGCTCCTTGATCGTGCGGCGGATAACTCGGGGCACGGGCGAGTCAAGGCGCAACGACTCGTGTATGACCTTGTCAAGGAGGGGGAGGGCGTTGAGCTCGTCGGCGGAGGGGCGGTCACCAACTGAACGGCATTCGGCACGCAGCTGCTCTTGGATGTCGGGGTGCTGTGCCAGGCGGTAGAGGCACCATGTGAGTGCGGTGGAGGTGGTTTCGTTGCCGGCGATGATCTGGTCTCAGCGGGGACTCTTGGGGTGACTTACAAAGGTGGTGATCTGGTCGACGACTTCGGCCTCGGTCATGGTCTGGTCGGGGCGGAGGGTGGGGTCCATGTTTGAGCGGACGACACGGGAGAGCAGGTCCTTGCCTGTGGCGACTTTGTCGCTCATGCTAAGCTCATCTAGGACAAGCTGTTTCTTGTCATTGAAGATTTGCTGTGGTCAGAAGACTTCGTCTCACCGGTCCTCACCTGGGAAATACGCAGCGACGCAGCCCGACCCTTCTTGACAGCTAGGTTGGCCTTGGTCGGCTACCGTCAGTCACGTCCAATATGCCGCCACTCACGACGTTGCGCAGGAAGGGAAACACGAGCGGCAGAACCGCGAAGATCGACTGCCTCCCGCCCTGTGACACCATTGTCCCCAGAGCATCGGCAAGCTCGTTCTTCTGGTACCCTAACGCTGCTGTCAGCTGTGTCACACCCTGCTTCACTCACCGTGGAAGTCGTAGTCGAACCCAGCCCGCCCGATCGCATCCAGACTCATCTGACCGGTGAGCTTGAGGACATCAAGCTGGCGCGCATCAGGCTTGGCCTTGACCTTCTCCCCGTAGACAGGCGCCGTGGCCGCAGGCGCCTCGCTCTCGATGAGCGAAGCAAACTTCCGCTCCAGCTCATACGACAGGTCCATAAAGATGTCGTGCATCCCCTTAATGGCCGGCGGCCCGAACGCGGGGTTCATGATCCTCCTCTGCTTGCGATGCACAGCGCCCTCGGCAGTCAGCACGCCCAGCCCGAGCGTGCGGCGGAAGAGCTCGACCACGATGTTGAGCTTTACGAGGTCGTACGTGTGCTGCATGAGGTAGGAGATCGCCGTGGGGTCCGTCACACACAGCTGGGGCGTGCCAAACACCACACGGTAGCGGAAGACCGGGCCGAACTCCTTCATCCACGACTCGTGCATTGCGTTGGGGGGGCCGAGGAGGATCTGCCTGGTGCGGCCCCAGATCATGCTGCCTGGCTTGGGGCCGGGGACGTTGCGGTACGGCAGGCGCGCCTCTCGCACGGGGTAGGCTAGGATTACGAGGATGGTAAAGGCCAGTCCCAGGACTGCCGCCCCCGTCGTGAGGTATGGCAGGGAGGCCGTGACGAACCCAGGAAGGGCGGTCGTCTCTAACAGCATCGGCATGTTGGTAGGTTCAGTCTCGGTGGTGGGTGTAACTATAGCTCAGGAGTGGCGAGTGTGAGGACACATGAGGCCAAGAGACACAGGACACACCGTCAGCGTTTGTTATGTAGATGAGGCGATGGGTTGCCTAGGTGCCCAGAAGGTCAGTGCTTGTGTTGCTCCATTCCGCTGTCGGCTATGCCGGGTGTTGAACGTGACTATGGCAACCTCGGAGGTGGGCGACAGACCCAACCTCTCCTGCGTGGGTCAGTGGTGCGTGGGTCGTTCCGCGAATGCCGCACCACACGCTAACGGCGGCCGCCGAGCCGACACTCATTTGGTAGAGAGTCCGTAGCGATGCGGTCCGCGGTAGATGTATCGCTTACGTTCGAGGTTTCAATGCACGAGCATACTGAAATAATCGCGCGCAGATACGTCGAGCTCACCACCAGTCGGCAACTAGCGGCTGGATCTCGGTAAACAACACGCTCGTGGGCAGTCACCACACGCGACAATCTGGCGACCTTCCGCTTACTCTGCCGGTGCCACTGCTACGCTATCGGTGCCACTGATTGATTGATACATGCTATGCAATGTTCTAAGTACGTTGCGTCGGTCGGTCCGTCTATAATGCAATGCCAACGCCGCCGGAAAGTCTATGGTATATGTTGAATGTCCAAGATGACAATATTCGCGCGCTCACTGCCCATTTACTGCAGGGCGCCAGAGTTGTTGACACACGTCCATGGCCCGTTGGCCGCAGAGGTGTCGATAAGCTCCACGATGGCAGCGTACGTGCCACCGACAGTGAAGAACGCTCCAATGAGGAGGAAGAAGACGTTGACGAAGGCAATCACGACCTTACGGCGGGGCATGGACCCCAGGTTGCGCCAGGTAGCCCATGTCCAGTTGTCGTGGTACCACATGAGAATGAGGGGGATGATAGCGACCGCGGGGCAGAGGAGCGCGCCGATGAAGCCAATGAGAGAGCCGAAGATGGGGATGGCCGAGCCAATGATGTAGGCGGCGAGGACACAGCCGCCGGTGCAACCCAGCCAGGTTGCCCAGTGGGTCTTGGTGCCGTGCGAGAGTTGGTGGGAGCCGTGGAGGACGCGGACGAAGATGTGCTTCGCGGAGATGTGGTTGAAGATGGTGAGGGACGCGAGGAGGCCGGGGAAGGCGATGCCGTAGCAGATGCGCTTCATGAGGATACCTGCTGAACCGAGTGCTGGCTGGGCGATGTAGGTGCCGCAGAAGTGGTAGACAACAGCGCCGATGACGAGGTAGACCGTCGTCAGGAAGGTGAGGGAGCAGGCCATGCTGCGGATGTACTTGGTGGGGTCACGCATCTCAGAGACAACACCGAAGCTGGTGTGAGTGGGGTCACACAGAGGGGTTGGTACTCACTACATGGGAGTCGCGGAGGACGAGAAGAGGATGATGTTGATGGCGTTCATCGCCTCGATGAAGGAGGGGTGTGCGACAACCTTGAAGCCCTTGTCCCATGGGAGGGGGGCTTGGGGAGCGGGCGATGGGCGGTCCTGGACGCCAACAGAGACGGTAAGGACGATGACGGAGGCAATGATAGAGGCGATACCGAACCAGCCGACCCATGACACCTTGGAAAGCGTGCGGATCGAGCTGAGGAGGAAGCCCATAATAGCTGCCACGGCCACGAACACGGCCGTGCATGTGCCGTGCGATGACATGGCGTTGAGGGAGATCGACACGCCGACGATGGCTGACGCAGTGCAGAAGATCATGACTAAAGTATTAGTTGAGGCCAGGCTGAAGACACTTACAGATGCTGAAGATGATGTAAAAGATCTCGCGGCCCCAGCGGCCACCAAAGACGTAGCCAGCGTCGGCAAGGCCGTACACCTCTGGGTGGTTCATCTTGAACTTGCCCAGGAAGGACGCGCAGTATCCGAGCATGAGCTCGCACCCGAGAATGACCAGCACTCCAGGCACAATGCCAAAGGTGTCGAACACGGTCGGGATGGAGAGCACACCGAGACCCAAGTTCGCCTTGGTGAAGAGGACGAACGCGCCGGCGGCACTGACGCCACGGAAGTTGGGGCCATTGTGCTCGAGGTCGAGCTCGCCGAAGACGGGGTCAACGACAACTTGGGTGTGAGACTGTCCGCTGTCAGAGTCGAGCTTCGCGTCCTCCTTGGACGCGCCGAGTGCGCGCTTTTCATTAAGCCACCGGGCCATGTTGAAGGTAGTGGAGAGTGAGTAGAATGATACAAGGGGAGAACGATGGCAAGACAGACGAACTGATCCTTTTTACTCCTTTGCGCGCGACCCTCGTCTGACTCATACATCGATGGGGCCATCGTCGGCCCCTCAAACTCGCGCTCTCTCGCCCAAGACAAATGACACTCCGACAACCGACCGACGACCGACGACCCGCCGCTGGCTGACGCGAAGATCTGGTTGAGAGGGGCAAAAATGTTAAAATATCTCATATCTTTGCAGGTGCTCGGCATAGTGCCTGGCATGCCTGGGCAAGTGAGCATGTGGTGTGCCTGGCGACTCCAGCGTCTGCCGCAGCTGTCACAGGTCGCACTCATTCCAGAGCGAGCTCTAATATTGCGTGCTTGCACGACAGCTTGTACGTACCCCTGAGGACGTTCTCCTGCCCAGACCCAGCATCAGCCTGGCTCCGCTGACGGCGAAAGTGGACGTAACGAGCAAGCTGAGCAAACAGAAAGTTTGCAAGTCCCGAGCCGAGGACGCAGACGGAAGGGGGCGGTTAGTAAGGGACGCTAGAAAAATTGCCCACGGCATTGGCAAGGCGTCGGCCGGAGAGAGGGGTCGGACACGTGTCCGATGAGATTCATGCTTATTTGGACTCGTGGTCTTTGCCCTGGCCTGGGTGAGTATCAGTCTGAGGAGAGGCGCACAGCGGCGCATCTCGCCGCATCCGGCGATGACTGCGTTGTCTGATCACGCTCGCTATGACCTGCGCAGGACGCTGCCATTGGAATTCAAACCCAGAAGCGAGAGCACGGAATGCGTGCTAGTCGAGGTCAGGGGAGAGCAAGCCATATCTCTCATGTCTTTCGATTATCACGTCACGCAAGGCTACAGTTATTACAGACCTCCTCCTCGTAGATCAAGCAGGCGCGTTCATGACCTGGTCAATCACCGAGTAGAAGCCATCAACGCCAATTGCCCCGGAGGACACATACTTGTCCTGGAAGACAAAGTGCGGCACGCCAGTCACGCCTTCGGCCCGACCGGCCTTGTACCGCGCCTGTGTCTCGGCGTCCTTGTCCATCCCATTTAGCCACTTTGTCGCCTCCTCCTCGTCGTCGAACAGCCCGTGCTTGACCGCCACGCGGGACAGCATTGCCCGGTCAGATGGGGCGACTCCGTCGAGCTGATACTCCCGCATCAGCTCGAGGCCGAGGGCGAACTCGGTCCCTGGACCCTTGGTGTCAAGCGCGAGCTGCTCGAGCCTGTGGGCCGTATTTGTGTTTGACAGCATCGCGTTCTTTGCACTGACGTTAGCAACAAAGTTATTTCAGAGAGGCACTCACATCTCCAGGCCTACTTCCTTGTAGTCCATGCTGAGGTTGGCAAAGGCATTGGCCCAGCGTTCAGCGCCGTACGCGTTCACGCTGAACTCATTGCGGTCGAATGGCTTCTCGGCGTGCTCTGCGCGGAGCTGGAAGGGTTTGAGGTGGTATTCGGCATCCACTGGGGTGGACGGGTGCTCGGCTGACCACTTGGAGAGCGCAGTTTGGAACTGGGTGATGCCGAGGAGGCAGTACGGGCACACCGTGTCGGACTGCCGGTCAGCGGAAGTGGCGCGGTTCACATACAGTTACCTCGACTTTGAGGTTGCGCACGGCGTTGGCCATTGTGTAAAGTAGGCGTGATATGGTGGCTGAGAGGTGTTATGGCTTGTGGCTGTAGCAAGTGGTGTTCAAAATCAGCGTCAATGTCAGTAACCTCGAAGAGACCACTGTGCATTTGCTCTTATATCCCCGTTTGCATGCGTGCAAGAGATCCTCTGCGCTCTCGCTGTCATTTGTAAGCTGGAGCATGGGGCGATCGTGGTACGACAGCTGACACAGTGGACAGCTCTAGAGTCTTCTTGCACAAGATGACAAAGAGCTGCGGTGGACTGCTGGACCGAACCCTGCGATAGGCCTCGACCACCGAAAGAGCGCGTCAGCAAGCGTTGTGTCATGCTTAGTGCCGAAAAAAGATAAGATAATAGATTCCAGCGATCGACCGTCCGTCGAGCGTGCCGCATGCCGCATCACATGTAGTCACACGAGCCACTGGAATCGCAGGACCTCGAACTCAGCACCTCACAGTGCATGCAGAAGTGCTAGTTAGACGTTGCAGCCATCACTGAACGCCTCGTCCACGCATCGGCCAATTGCGGGTAAACACCCGACCCAGATGGCGTTATCGATCATCATCCCGGGTGAGCACGCCTCTTTTCCATCTTTCTAGTCGACTATCGTCCTCTAGCAGCAGCGCTTCCAATGCCATACGTGCATGCCGCCAAGCCACACCGGCACACTGATAGCCTTACACGACAACCTCTGGGATGCAATTGTTGTGCACTTTGTTCACTTGTTGTTTCACTCACTTCCAAAATCAGTAGCCATGTCTCGCACACCCATCATCTACGAGTCTGACCGGCCTGCGCCGTTCCTCCCGAGCTCAGGCCTCTTCCACTACCTCTTCCCATCAGTACCGGGGGGCTCACCGCTACCCAGCTTTGACCCGACGCTCCCGGCCTACATCGATGGCCTGGACGGACGGGTTATCTCCCGAGGGGAGCTGGAGGACGGCTCCCTCCGCCTCGCGAATGGCCTGCGGAATATCGGTCTGAGGAAAGGGGATGTTGCGCTGCTGTGGGGGTTCAACTCGCTCGAGTGGGTGCGCGCTGCTTATGGAGCACTCGCGGCTGGAGTGACACTCTCCCCTGCGAACTATGGATAGTGAGTGGGTGTGCTGGGGACTGCCACTGATAGCCAGCACTGCCACTGAGCTCGCCCACCAGATCAACGACTCGAGGGCACAGGCTATCTTTCTTGAGCCGTCGCTGCTGCCGATATTCGAGGAGGCAAGAGCGTTGTTCAAGCAGGCAATCTCTCCATCTCGAGTCATCCTGTTGTCAAAGGAGCCCGTTACCGGGCCATATGCCACAGTGCACGACCTGCTCAGCAGCAGGGGTGAGGCTGCGTCCTTTGACGGCGTCGACGCCCAGTCCACAGCCCTCCTCTGCTACTCGTCGGGAACCACCGGCCTCCCCAAGGGAGTCGAGACGACGCACCACAACCTCACCAGCCAGCTGCAGGCGCTCAACGCCGGCTCGAGGACACTTTGCTCCGGAGTCGATGTCGTGCTCGGCGTCCTCCCCTTCAGCCACATTTACGGGTGGGGCATGGTCCTCCTCCAGCCGATAACTTGCGGTTGTCCTGTGGTCGTCCTCCCCAAGTTCCAAGAACTCCCAGCGCTGAACGCGATCCAGCGATACAAGATCACACACGCTCTCATCGTCCCGCCCATCCTTATCATCCTCCTTAACTCCACGAACGTTTCCCGATTCGACCTTTCTTCACTCAAATCAGTGGTCTCTGGGGCAGCTCCACTCGGCAAGGAAGTCGCCGACGCATTCGGCAAGCTTCTCCCGGGTGTTGTGATCATGCAAGCATACGGTGAGTCAACTCCACACGGCCGCAGCTGACATAAGGCAACACCGAGACCTCACCTGTCGTCGCGACTGGCTTTGTGGAGGAGTTCGCATCACGACCGGGGGCAGTGGGGACCTGCGGCAAGTTGATGCCTACGTACCAGGCGCGTCTAGTGCGGCCTGACGGGCTCGACGCTGTTATCGGCGAGCGTGGGGAGATGTGGGTGCGAGGACCGACTATCATGAAGGGATACCTCCGCAACCCCAAGGCGACGGCGAGCGCTGTCGTCGCTGGAGGCTGGTACCGTACCGGCGATGTTGTGGTGCGCAGCGACGATGGGTATTACGAGGTAGTCGATCGGGTCAAGGAGCTTATCAAGTTCAAGGGCTTCCAAGGTGAGTGGGGTTAGGAGTGGAGGGGGATCAAGGCTATGTCAACAGAGCTGACGATCGCAGTCCCGCCAGCAGAGCTCGAGGCACTACTGCTGCAGCACCCAGATGTTGTCGACGCTGGAGTCATTGGCGTGTACGACAAGGCCCAGGCGACCGAGTTGCCGCGAGCATACATCGTTTCCCGGGACGGAGCAGCTGCCTCTGCCGAACAGGCTGAAGTGCTGGCGCGAGATGTGCAGGCGTGGGTCGCGGCTCGCGTGGCGCGTCACAAGCGGCTGGTGGGTGGAGTGGTTGTCATCGCGCAGATCCCCAAGTCGCCCAGTGGCAAGATCCTGCGCAAGGAACTGAGGACGCGGGCTGATGCCGAGTTTGTCACGTCGGCCCCCGCTGTCGCTCGTCTGTGAGCGGGCGAGCGGGCGAGCTGGACGAGGCACGATGCCGGTTGGGCTAAGCAGAGTTCTGCCATGCCTGGCTGGATGATTAGACCTCGCTCCCATCGCACGTATCGCACCACATCTCACTACGTAGCCGTAGCCGCATTTCAGGTCCGTCGACCCGGTAATCTCGGCGACCCGCTTGCTCCATTGTCTGTCTCATAGCACCCCATAGTCTAATGCAAGAGCCCGTCTACAGCCACCCCTTCACCCCGGCCAGCAGCGGTGGAGACGCGGGGTCATGTGCCGCCGAGATGCCCAGTTGACCGTGCGTGAATAGCTGGCTGCATGGGACGTGGAGGGCGAGCTGTATGCATCGTTCTAGCATGGCAGGGTGAATTACTACCACTGCTGGAGCTGGAGCGTTGTTGAGCCCGCGTGGGTGGAGTGGCCTGGATGACCTGGATGACCTGGATGCCCGGCGTACTTTCCAGCCTAACGGCTATGTCGGTTGCCCGGTTGCTAGCCCGCGCGCATGCATTTGTAGCGACCAGACCAAATACTCACTCCCCTCCACGCATCGTGTCGTGTCGTGTCGCATCTCTCGCATTTCGCATCCATATCATCCTCACATCTTAGCACGATGCCCAGTCCACCGCCAAGCTTTACACCTGCAGAGCTCGAGACGCTCTACGCCACATACGACACGGTCGTGCCCTCGATCACACCGGAGCAACTGATCGACATCGCCCCCGGGATTGCCGATCTTGACATTGATGATATTGCTGGGTTCGCTGCAGAGGTCCCCTCGTCCATACCGGCCGTGCGCAAGGACACTGAGGAATGGCTGCCCTCTGTGGTCCCGCCGCACAAGCTCGCAGACTTGAAGCAGGTGTTGTGGTTGTTGCAGTGGGTTTGGAGCTCTGTCGAGCTATGTGGTTCTGGCTGACGTTTAGCGGCACAGTCGGCACTATCATCCTGACTGGCGGTATCACTCCCTTCCACCAGCTCCCAGTGCAGGAGCGCGAGCGCTTGCTTCTGTCGTGGAAGACGTCGCGCATCTCGGCCTTCCGTCGCGTTTACGACTCCCTGGTCAAGCTCAGCTGCGCGCTGTACATCCGATCGGCTCCCTTCGCGCAGAAGGTGATGCGCTACGACCCTCTCATGGCCGCCGAGTCTCCTGCAGAGGGCCACTTCCAGTTCCAGTTCCTCGACGGTGCGGGGCTCAAGGACCTGTCCTTCGATGCCGTCATCGTGGGCTCTGGAAGCGGCGGTGGCGTCGCTGCCAAGTATCTCGCCGAGGCAGGCATGTCGGTCCTCGTCGTCGAGAAGGGCGTGCATTTTGACGCTACCAACCAGTCCTACTCCGAGAGCGAGGCACTGGAGCACCTGTACGAGGGCGGCGGCCTTGCGACCAACGACTTTGGTGATGTCGGTCTGGTCAGTGGAAGTGTGTTCGGTGGAGGCAGCACGGTCAACTGGGCCGCCAGTCTGCAGACGCCCGCGATCGTCCGTGACGACTGGGTCAAGACCACAGGCATCCAGTACTTCAAGACTCCAGAGTTCCAGGAAGACCTGGACGAGGTGTGTAGGATCATGGGCGTCTCCCTCCCGACCTCGCAGAACTTTGCAAACAAGATGCTCATGGAGGGCGCACGGCGACTCGGCTACGCCCACGCAGCGGTGCCCCAGAACAACGGCGGTGTTGAGCACCTCTGCGGTCACAACTGTGGCAACGCCTGCCGCTCTGGCGGCAAGAAGGGCGGCGTCCAGTCGTGGCTCGTTGACGCGTCCAAGGCTGGCGCAAACTTTGTCACAGGCTGCAATGCCCGCCGCATCATCTTCAACAAGAAGAAGCAGGTCGAGGGCATCCTCCTCGCCCTGCCCACGGGGGAGCGCTTCTCCATCCGCACCCCGCGCGTTATCGTCGCCTGTGGCTCCATCCACTCGCCTGCCCTCCTCCTGCGCTCGCGCATCCCCAACCCACGCATCGGGCGCAGCATTTACCTCCACCCCACGAGCTACGTCTACGGCATTTTTAAGGAGCCCACCCACCCCACCGACGGCCAGATCCTCACCTCTGTCGTGAGCGAGTTTGCCAACCGCACCCCATCAGGCCACGGACCCCGCATCGAGACGGGTATCATGCAGCCCATTGTCGGCAAGACGCTCATGCAGTGGTCCGGAGGAGCCGAGTACAAGGCCCGCATAACCAAGCACCCCAACTCTATCGGGCTCATTGCCATTTGCCGTGACCGCGACAGCGGCCGCGTCACTCTCGACCCGCAGGGCGAGCCGTCCGTTGACTACAACATCTCCAAGTTCGACCTCGAGTCAGTCCTCCTGGGCATCATTGCAGCGATCGACTGCCTGGTGGCCGTGGACGCTGAGGAGATCATCGTCGGCTGCCGCGGTGTCGAGCCGTGGCGCAAGGGCGACGACTTGGAAAAGTGGAAGAAGAAGGTGCTCGCGTCGGCACCGGCCTCGTATGGTAGCGCACACCAGATGGGCTCAAACAGGATGAGCGCCCGCCCATCCGATGGCTGCTGTGATCCCAACGGCAAGGTCTGGGGCGTGAATGGTGTTTGGGTGGCGGACGCCAGTGTCTTGCCTAGCGCGTCTGGTGTCAACCCCATGGTGTCGACCATGGCCATCGCGCGCAAGGTGTCGCGTGGTATTGTGAATGACTGGCACGAGGCCGGCTCGCGCACCACTGCGCGCTTGTAAACGGTGACGAGAGGAAAGCTGCGAAGGGGGTCAGGAGGGGTGAAGGGTTGTAGCACAATATGGGGGGGGAATCAGTTGTTCAGTAAAGATGAATCTTGGTTGCTTGTAAGCGTAACATGAGAGTTATCAGATCTGACCGTTGCTGCTCCATCAGTCGTGAGATCATAATGTACGAGCACCGCCTGACAAGACTTCTAAACAGACGTCTGAGACCTCCTGAGGTAAGCGTCGAGGGCGTCCCTCCAGCTGTGGAACATGAGATACCCTTACCATTGGGTCCACCTAAGACGACGTTCAGCGGAATGGGCATCTGCAATCTGCAGAGCTTTGCTGTTCTACCTGCAGAAGAGCTGTGCTCACTGGAGGTGGAGGAGTGGGCAATGACTAATGCAACCGGCTCCGAGTGGATACCTCGAAGTGGAGGGCAGTGGAGAGATCGGCATTCAAATTACGCCATTCTGTCCCACCGCCGGCAGGCACAACGGCACGACGTTGGTCAGCTCACGACATCGTCTTACTCATCCGCCATCGAGCTCCATGCCAGCAACATCACGCGACGCAGTATAAAGCCAAAGCGCAGTATATTACCCCTGGAGACACCCGACTGATAGCACAACGACTGACCCACAATGGTCGCCACCACCGCTCCCTCCACCGAAGCGAATTTCCACTTCTTCGACCCGGACTCGCAGCCCGCGGGCGTCAAGCCATGGAACAAGGTCGATGCTCCAGTTCGCTCGTTTGACATGCGCAAGGTAGTCAAACCGGTCTACAATGCCCGCGATGACGCCGAGGACTTCCGGGACGTCGACCGCACAGGCTTTGCGTTCTACACCAGCCCATCGAAGGTCCCGGCCGAGACTGTGCTCGCCAACGGCCCAGACGTGCAGGGGGAGTACTACGACGAGATCAAGGCAGCCCTGCGAGCCAATCTCAAGAACGGGGACAAGATTAAACGCATCATCCTGTTCGACCACACCGTGCGCGTGCGCAGCCCAGAGGCAGCTCGGCAGCCGGTGCAAAGCGTGCACGTCGACCAGACTACTGCGGCTGCAGTGACCCGCGTGCGTCGCCATGCTGGCGCCGATGCCGAGGAACTCCTGAAGGGCCGGTTCCAGCTCATCAACGTCTGGCGACCGTTGGGGCACCCGGCGTCGGACTTCCCACTGGGTGTGATCGACTGGCGCAGCGCGTCTTATGACGATCTCGTCCCCACCGACCTCATGTACCCCAAGCATGAGAACTATGACGGCGAGGACCGCGGAAAGGAGACGAAGCCGGACGAGGCGACGTTGAACTCGCTGGAAGGGTACGAAGCCCGCGGGGAGACGTTCAATGTCAAGACTAGCGACTCGCAGCGTTTCTACTACGTCAAGGATATGAGGCCAGACGAGGTCATGTTCCTCAAGTGCTTCGATTCGATAGCCGAGCACCAACCAGGCGGTACGCCCGGGCTCGCTGGGTTTACCCCACACACTGCGTTCGTTGACCCCGACACGCCCGCCGACGCAAAGCCACGCCAGAGCATCGAGGTGAGGTGCCTCGTGTTCTACGACTACGGTTGGTGAAGCTCGCACTGTAACTGCCCATTGTAACGACTGTCATGCAGACAAACTGTATCATACCTTCTTCTGATAACCTTCTACTGATCTACAACTTGCCCATTCCCCGGTGGACCCGACCAGTGAACCCCGAACGCGGCTCCACGCTCTCGAGACACCTCTCGAGCCAGTCGCGCGTCTCAGCCGGGTCGATGACCGAGTCGATCTCAGTCGACTGTGCCATGTTGATAGCCCGCCCGCGCGTGTACATTTCATCAATGAACACCTGTTCGGCCTTTGCGCGCTCCTCGAGATCCGCGATCGCCGCAAGCTCCTTACTCATACCGAGCTTGACTGCACCCTCGATACCCATGCCCGCGAACTCGCCGGTCGGCCATGCAGCAGAGTGGAAGGGAACGATAGTAGACCCGCCAAGGAGAGCCTGTGCTCCCAGGCCGTATGCCTTGCGCACTGAGAGGCCGAAGAATCGCCCACCCTTGTCGATGAAGTCAGCCCCGCGGGCGAAGTACTCCGCAAAGGCGCGGAGGCCGCCCTCAGGCTCAGCCTGGGGTCCGACCATGAAGCCGGGGGTGTCGCACAATGCGAGGATGTGCGCCGCGCGCGTCTTGGAAAGGATGTTGATGAAGCGCGAAGCCTTTGTAGCCGAGGCTGCGTCGATAGCTCCACCAAGCGCACTGAGGACGTTGCTCGCCACAATGCCGACAGTCTGGCCCTGTACGCGGATGAAACCCGTGATGATGGAGCTGCCCCAATGAGGGCCGACCTCGAAGAAGGGTGTGGAGTCGTCGGAGAGGAGGTCGAGGATGACGTGCATGTCGTACGCGCGCTTCCGGTCGACGGGGATGGCGTGGCGGAACAGCCGATTGTCCTTAGTGTACCAGCTGCGACCCATGAGCGGCGGCGGTGGCTGGAAGAAGCCGACGAGCGTCTTGGCGACTTCCGTTGCCTCCTCTTCGTTCTTGACCACGATGTCAACGTTGCCGTTCTTCATGTGCGATTGGCGGATGGGGCCAACCTCCTCGGGGCGGTAGGCGCCCAGCCCACCGCCCTCGATCATAGCAGGTCCGCCCATACCGATACTGGTGCCCTTGTCATCAGTGGCGATGATGAAGTCTGAGCAGCCGAGGAGAGCGGCGTTTCCAGCAAAGAGATAGCCGTTACCAACGCCGATGATGGGGATGCCACGCGCGTTGATGTGCGCGATGAGCGTGAACGACGGCCCGTTGAGACCAGCAACCTTTGTGTTCACGAGGTCGACATCTCCCGGCCGGCCACCGCCTCCCTCAGCGTACATGATCAGCGGGGCGGGGTTCTCAAGAATCGAAGTGTAGATACGATCCAGCTTTTTGTGGTGGAAGAACCCCTGCGTACCGGCGAGCACACCGTAGTCGTACATGACGATGGCCGTCCGCGCACCGTTGACCTTGCCCCAGCCGACGATGACACCATCGTTGCGGGTAGCAGCCAGCGCCTCGGGGCTCAAACGGGTACGCTGCGCCGCGAGTGCGAGTTCGCCATACTCGAGGAACGTGCCGTAGTCAACAAGATGGGCGAGGTTCTCCTGCGCAGTGCGGTAGTTGCGATCGCGGCGGCGCTTGGTCGCTTTCAGGCGGTATGGGTGGTCATCCTTCAACTGGGCACGGACATCCTCCAGTTCCAGCAAGGAGTCGGGCTTCGAGTCGAGGTCAACGGCGTCCTTCAGGCCGCCGGCATCGGCATCGCGCGTGGCGCCTTCGTCGATTTCTATGAGTGCCAGTGCGTCTCCTTCTTGCAGGCTGTCGCCCTCCTTAGCAAATGATCGTACGACCTTGCCTGTGACTTCGGCGCGAACGGTGTGCTCCATCTTCATGCTCTCGAGAATGGCGATGGTGTCGTCGGTGTGAATTACTTCGCCTTCTGGCAAGGACACGCTAACGACGCGACCAGCGAGGTGGGCACGCACGTAGGTCTGTCCCGGCCCTGCGGGTGGCAGGTTCTGCTGCGAGGACGAGTCATCTGTGACTTCCTGGCCGGCGGCGCTATCCTGCTCGGCCCAGTGCTTCTCGAGGGCCTGAACCCTCTCGTACAGCTGAGTAGCGTTCTGCTCCACAAAACGCGTGCTGACGCCGTTGTTGGTGATGACACGCTCATCCTGCAGTAGGGCGAGGAGCAACCCACGGTTGGTGTGCACGCCGCCTATGCGGAGCAGCTCCAGCGCTCTTGTGGCGAGCTTAACAGTGGAGGGGTAATCATTCCCAATGACAATGATCTTGGCGAGCAGAGAGTCAAAGTCGAGACCCTGCCTGTATGTGCCATGTGCGCCGCCCAGTGGTGGGTGAGCGGCCGTGTCGACACGGATACCAGGTCCAGTGGGGAGGACGAACGTCTGTAGCGACCCGGTGGTGCCCGTGGCATTGCCGTCCGGCTGCAGGCGCTCAGCGTTGATCCTCAGCTGGAGGGCAGCGCGGCGGGGCGTCAGGTTCTGCGGTAACAGCTCAGAAAGCTTGAACCCTGTCGCGAGTCGGATCTGAGTCGCAACAAGGTCGACGCCGTATGCCTCCTCTGTAACGGTGTGCTCGACCTGCAGGCGGGGGTTGCACTCGAGGAAGTAGTATGCCTGGTTCTGCGGAGTGACCAGGAACTCGAACGTAGACAGAGACATAAGCTTCCCCTGCGCTGCGATCTTCAGCGCTGATGCAATGATCGCTGCGCGTAGCTTTGGCAGTGTGGCCAGCGTAGGCGACGGACACAGCTCGATCAACTTCTGGTGGCGCCTCTGCAAGCTGCTGTCAGCACGCATCTCACATATATACGACTCACGTGCACTCGCGCTCCCCGACGTCGCGCACGTTGCCCGTGCCATCACCAACGACCTGCACCTCGATGTGCCGAGCGCCCTCAAGGAACGGCTCAGCGAACACCTTGTCGCTGCCGAAGGAGCTCATCGCCTCGCGCTTGCACCCTTCATAAGCGGCGCTGAGCTCGCTCAAGTCGTTGACAATGCGGATACCACGACCACCGCCGCCCTCCAACGCCTTGAGAAGAACTTTCGTCCCCCTCGGCAGAGTCTGGGCAAACTTCCGGATCTCAGCCTCCGAGGCCTCAGCTGATGTCGAGTCCAGAACGGGAACGCCACACTCCCTCGCAAACTGCTTGGAGCGGTACTTGTCACCAAAGAGACTGAGCGTCTCCGGGCGGGGGCCAATCCATAGCATCCCCGCGTCCATCACGGCCTGGGCGAACTCTGGCGACTCGGAGAGGAACCCATACCCCGGGATGACGGCGTCCGCGTGCGCGGCCTTCGCCACAGCAACGATAGCCGGGCCGTCGAGGTATCCCCGTGCGCCTTGGCCTGGAATAAGAAGGCGATCCGACAGCGGCAAATGAAGAAGGTGAGGCGCGTGCGGCCCCTCCTGCGCGGTGTAGAGGCCTAATGGCGTGTGGCCGAGCTGCTGGATGCCGGTCTGGATACGGACGGCAATCTCAGAGCGGTTGGCGATGACGATGCGCAAAGCGCGACCTGTTGTTAGAGCCGCTGGGAGAAACACCCACCGCCCCCACGACGAACTGCAGCACCGTCTGCAGGCATCGTTGTTCAGTGACGAAGCGAAGAAGAATGAGCTCTCGATGTTGTGGTGGGCGGCTTTGTAGATGCCTACGGTAGATCGTCGGCTTCCGGCTATCTCTGGTGGGTGTGATGATGGACCGCGGTCAAGGCCGAAGGCGGAGAATGCCGATCTCGGCAGCGAACTCAAAGTGCCCAGATCTGCAGTGACAAGAAAGTGGGCCAGCAGCTACAGCAGCTGCACGAATGAATGCATGGAACGCCCAGTGTGTATAGGTGGGCTAATGCATAAACTACAAACGGGCCTTGGGCGCAGCATCGCGGTCGTACGAAGCACGAATGTCAGCCGAGCTGGTGCCCCATTCTCCAGCGCTGAGCGTCTGCAGGAAACGCAGCGCTGACTCGGCAGTCGCAGAGGGGTTCTGCTGGACCAAGAGGTGGTCGGCGTCTATCAAACGCTCATTCCGCGCCAGTGGAGGCCGCCACACCAGCTCCTGGGACAGCTCGGGGCCCATAGTCCTCTCGGGGTCGCGAGCCATGAGGAAGCCAGTCTTGACCTTCAGCTGCGGAAGCTTGTCCCAAGCGCGGCTGGGGGACCATGGCTCGACGAAGACGGCCGCCTCTGACCACGGAGGCGTCGCGAGCATGACCGCACCGTCAGGCTTGGACGGGTCGACTGGAACGAGCCCGTGGCTAATGGTCGCCTCGAATATCCGCGGATCCCACTGCTGATACATCGGAATCTTGGACAGAGCCTTGCGCGCGGCTTCCCGAGTCTCCCAGGTATCGCGGCGCTTCAGAGAGTCGCGAGCGCGGAAGAGGGGAGCCATGCCTTCCCTTTCGAAACGCTCACGCGTAATAAGGCGGGGAGGTACCATCGGGTCACCTAGAAAGAGACCAGCATATGCGTCTGGCCGATGCAGAGCAGAGAAGACGTGGCCGGCTCCTCCCAGAGACTGGCCGAACCCGATGACCGGGACGACAGAATACTTGCCTTCCGGCTCCCAGGTAAGTTGCTTCGGAGCCACTCCTCCATTCGCCTTGAGGGCAGGCAGGATGTGGAGAATAAAGTTGAGCTGGTCTCGTCCGTTATCCTCCCAGAACTCGCAGGGGCCGAGGAGGCCGTCGTTCAGGTCGAAGGACTGGGCATGGTTCACGTCGTCGAAGAACCAGATGTCATCTATCACGACGTCTGCTTGGTTCTTTAGCTTCTGCTCCGTGCCGAAGAGGACGCCAGGGAGTGCTGTGTTGCGTGTCAACATCTCTCGAAGCACGACAGCCCAGTGCTGCTGGTCAGCCTGGTCCCAAGACATCAGACGTACCTCCTTCTGCATCCCGTTGGCGTGCGAGCAGAGGACGGTGTAGCCTCCCTGCGGTGTGTCCCTCTGCCACCGCTCCGCAGCGAGGAAGAGCCCAGGTGGGGCAGCCTTACGAGCCTCTTCCAACGTCCACTCGTTGGCGTCGAAGCGCATCCTCACGCAATGCTCGGAATCAGCCAGCAGTCGCGCCTTGCGCTGGTCCTTCGTCTCGCCTGGAACCGGCTGGGATGTGGCGAACGGGTGGTCAAAGCGGCCATACTTGCCATGCGACTCGCGCAGACCCCTCGGGTAGGCAGCGGGTACGACATGGAGTGTGCTCGTCCAGCCCTTAGGCGGTGGTGGCAGAGGTGGGCGTTCGGGCCATGATGGGGCCTTGTTGTTGGGATGAGGCAGGAACGGCAGCAGCTCGTATGTGGAGGAGGTCACGGGCGTTGCTGTTTGCGACTTCCCATTGTAAGGGGGATAAAAGTCTGGTCGTACGCCCATGCTGGATCAACGCTTCAGCTGGACAAGTTGGGAGGAGCGAGTAGTGAAATGCGATGCATCACGACGCGACTTCCTTTCGCTTCAAGATGGTGTTCGGGTGGCCGGCTCGAAGTCTGACTGCAGATAACGGATTCCGTCGGCTTTCGGCATATATCGATGATGGGCATCAGTCATGTTTCTGTCTTGCCACCTTCATTCATCTCAACTTCTGCAAAGTCTCGCGTTATCTCATCTCTCGTCAGCAAGGTGATGAAGCAGTCCACGCCTCCACAGGTGGCTAAAGGTGGCCAATATTGCATACTTGGCATTTAGACGACAAGTCATTTGGGGCGGTGGCAACAGTGCTTCTCCCGTATGAGGATCTTCTCTGAACGATGACTCTCGCGACTTCCGCATCATGACACCTCCATCCCGCACAGTTGGTCAACGTCTATCTGGTGCCTCCGCCCCCCATCGTCTAACCCAACAGGCGGGACTCCACCCACACGCTTCTCGTCGATACTTCCAGCTTGCCAGCAGGATCTGCGGTACCTGTCTTTGGTACCGCGGAGTTGCCGTGCCGCCCCATTTTGACTGATTATAGACGACCCGCACCCGTCCACTCCACCATCGGCCGTACAACAGTCCGCCCCCGGAATGCGACTACTCCGTCAGGTCCGACGTCTCAAGTATTAACTGCCCGCTAGCGTGCTGGTGCTCCCCTCTCTATGCCGCAGGAACGGTTGTCGACGGTTTTTCACGATTTCGCGACGTAGAAGACGTGCGCCGATTCGCGCCGATTCGGCTGACTGATGTTGCGCAGAACGTTCATTGTGGGGCACCTACTGCTACTGGTCCAACTGGCGGTACTTGTACCCCGCAGGGCTGGGAACACGTTCCTTCTTACCTGAGTCGCGAGCTGAGATCAAGGGGCAGAGATGATTTACAGCCAGTCACCGTCTGCCAACATGTGAACGAGTTTCCCAACGGCCCTGGTCGTCGCCACAATTGGCCGCCCCAGGGATGTGACATGTGGGGCTAGATGTTTTCCATCGCGGGGAAATCGAGAGTAACTCTTGCCAAGAGTTTGCTAATAGACGACACATGGATGAGCCTCTTATCTCCATTGCGGGGTAACCATGTTGGCTGAGTTCACATGCTCGTTGCCCGCAACCGTGCCTCTGCCTAGCGCTAACACTTTGCGGAGGGGCGCGGAGAAGCCGCTGATATCGCGAATGTCTTCTTCGCGATGTGCGGTGTTCGGGCAGCGAGTGGAATGCCGCGGATTTGTACACCTCCTGCACCGTGTGTCAAGGTTTGTCAGTGACATGGGTAGCTCACTGAACTGAGTATAAAGACTGACGCGTTTTGACGAGTCTGAGCTCCAACCCTCACCTTCATCACCCCCAATCATGATCTCCAGTCACCCTGTTGACGAGAAGCTCCCCAGCACACCCAGCACGACGAGCCTTGACCCAAAGGCCGAAGTCGCCCACGTCGAATTGACGAAGGACATCGAGGATGGTACCCGCGACATCGATGACGGCTTCGACCCAAGCTTCGTCAAGAAGACAATCCGCAAGGCTGACTTGCGCCTCATCCCCATGCTCAGTGCGATGTATTGCATCTCCCTCATCGACCGCTCCAACCTCGGCATTGCAAGGGCCGCCAACGGCAAAGTCATGGACAAGCAGCTGGAGCTGAACAAGGGCTCGCACTACTCCATTGCCACACTCGTGTTCTTCGTCGCGTACATCACCCTCGAGATTCCAGTGAGTGAACAAAGCTTCGTAATGTACTGGACGCTGACTCCAGTCCCAACTTGGTCTGCGCAAGTTTGGCGCACGATGGTGGCTCGGCTCCGCCACAACCCTCTGGGGAGCGGTCATCATTGGCATGGGCTTTGTCACTTCCTGGAAGCAGCTCGCTGCCCTCCGCGCTATCCTCGGTGTCTTCGAGTCCGCACTCTACCCCGGCGCTGCTTTCCTCATCGCATGCTGGTACCCCCGTAGGCAGATGGCCACCCGCAACGCATACTTCTACATGACCTCGAAGATCATCTCCGGCCTTGGCAACATCATGTCCTGGGGCATGTCCCAGCTTCACATGAAGGCCGGCATCGAGGGCTGGCGCTGGATCTTCATCCTCCAGGGAGTCCTCACTGTCTGCATCGGGTTTGCCGGCTACATCTTCATCACCGACTTCCCCGACAAGGCCAAGTACCTCTCTGAGGAGGAGCGCCACCTTATCCTCACCCGCATCGAGCGCGACCGCGGAGACTCCATCGCCGACTCTCTCACCAAGTCCAAGGCGCTCGCCTACGCCCTTGACTTCAAGATCTGGCTCTTCGCTCTGTTCTTCGGTTCTACTACGGTGAGCTTTTACCTTTCCTTGCATCCACTGACCCCAGCTCGGGACCTACGGCATGGCCTACTTCCTCCCCGTCATCCTCGAGTCTATGGGCTTCGACAACGCCAAGTCCCAGCTCCTCACGGCGCCGCCTTACGTGTTCACCATCATCCCAGCCTGGATCACCGCATACCTCGCCGACAGGTACTCCGTCCGCGGCTACACCATCATGTTCAACTCGCTCATGCTCATGACCGGAACGCTTTTGTACTCGCAGCTCCCCGCCGACCAAAAGGCAGCCCGGTACTTTGGCACCTTCCTCGCCGTCGGCTTCTCCAACTCCAACCCGCCCCTCATCATCTCGTGGGCGCAGACCTCCATCCGCTCGCAGAGCAAGCGCGGCTTCTCTAGTGCGCTGATTATTGCTTTCGGCGGTATTGGAGGTATCCTCTCGGGCGTCTCGTTCATGGAGAAGGAGCGCTCCGCCGGCTACCCGACTGGCATCTTCCTCACTGTCGCGATGCAAATCCTCACGACCACCGGGTGTGCCATCCTCATCTTCTACTTCAAGCGCCAGAACCGCAAGGCGGACCGCGATGGCGCGGAGGTGGAGGGCAGCACCGAGTTCCGTTACCAGATCTAGAGGCATAGTCACATATCATTACAGCATAGAATCATATAGGGATCGCTGTGTTGCATGCACGTTGTATATCATTGCATTGAGTTTCACAGTGCTCATTGTGACACTTCGAGACTTCAAGAATGCCAGGTTACTTGAACTGATCTTATCATCTCGCACTCAGGTCATCTTGTTAACTTGCTACAGTGGCGCCTTTGAACTTTTGGAGCGGGCGCGGCGGATGCAGCGTGTCGCCTCGTTCGCTATGCGGGCGTGAAAGGTGTCGGTATCGCCACTACCGCAACTGCGTCTCGATCGCGGCCTTTTCCATCGGCGAGAGAGAAATATTGAAGCAGACAACCCCCGAGCGCAAGAAGAAAGCCACACACCCGCCCACTTCGGACCAGATATCCTCAATGCATAATCACACAAAACAACGCAACGCAACTCTTACAACCTCGCCTTCTTTGGCTGGGCATCAAACTCCTCCTGCGCCCGCTTGCGCAGGTCCTTGCGCAGGATCTTCCCCGACGGCGACTTGGGCACAATGTCGACGACAGCCACACCACCCGCCAGCCGCTTGTGCTTGGCTACCCGCTCCGCGACCCATGCCTTGACTTCCTCGCCAAACTTGACACCAGCCGCCTGGTCCTTGACGTGGCCCTCTGCGGCGACAATGTACGCGCGGGGCAGCTCGGTGACCTGCACCTCGTCGTAGACGCCAACGACACCCGCGTCGATGACCTTCGGGTGCGTGAGGAGGAGGGCCTCGAGCTCAGCCGGTGCGACCTGGAAGCCCTTGAACTTGATGAGCTCCTTGACGCGGTCGACGACCTTGAACCATCCCTGGTCGTCGCGGACAAGCACGTCGCCAGTCTTGAACCACCCGCCGAGGGCCATGGTGGCCACAGTAGCCTGGCGGTTGTTGTGGTATCCCTTCATGACACTCGGGGAGCGGACCCACATCTCACCCGCCTCGCCGACGGGTGCGTCGGTGCCGTCGTCGCGGATCAGGCGAGCCTGGTAGGTCGGGATGAGCTTGCCGACCCATCCTGCGCGGCCCTTGGCCTCCTCGCGGCGCATGGTGCAGATGTTGGGGGTCGTCTCGGTCATGCCGTAGCCCTGGATCGTGATGCAGCCGGGGAAGCGGTTCTCGAAGGTAGTAGCGAGCTCGGGGCTGAGCGGGGCACCACCGGACATGGCGCTGCGGAGGGAGGAGATGTCGTACTTTGCGACGTTGGTGGAGTGGATGAAGCGCAGGATGAGAGGGGGGACGAGGAGCGCGTGGGTGACGCGGTACTGAGGGTCAGCTAGAGTCCTCCAGCATTGGGCTCACCTTTTGGATAGCCTCGAGGACCTGGATCTCCTCGAAGCGGGGGAGGACGATAACGTGCGAACCGAAGGACAGGGGCTGGAAGAGACTGAGGGTCACACCGTAAATGTGGGACATGGGCAGGAAGCCGATGACCACGTCGCCGTTGGGTCCACCCTCGAGGGTGTACGAGACGTTGGCAGCCTGGAGCTGGCTGGTGATGTTGTAGTGGGTGGTCATGACACCCTTGGGGAGACCAGTCGTGCCGGACGAGTAGCTCATCCATGCCGTGGACTCGGCGTCGGCGCCGTCAAAGTGCTCTGGCTCGATGGCCTTGCCGAAGACCTCGCCGATGGCGCGGTATGGGCAGCCCTTGGGCTTGTTCTCGGGCTTGCAGGTGAGGAGCACGCGGGAGGCCGGGAACTTGTGCTTGAGGTGGGCGCGTGCCTTCTCAAACTCGGGGAGGAGCACGGGGTCGATGAACGCCAGAGCCGAACCACTGTCGTTGATCTGGTGCGCGAGTTCTGCGGGGGCGCTGGGGGGTCAGCATGTCAGTCCCGAGACGTCCACTCACTATCCGTAGTTTGCAGGGCTCACGACGACACCGGCGGCCAGACACGCGTACGCCGACACGACCCACTCGAGCGAGTTGTAACCCCAGATGGCAGCACAGTCGCCGCGCTTGAGGCCGAGCGAGCGAAGACCACCAGCGAGGCGGACGGCAGAGTCGCGCAGGGCTCCGCGGGAGAGCACGCGCCCGTCCTGTCCATCGATGAAGGCTGCGAGGTCGGGGCTGTATTCTGGAAGACACGACACTCCCGGGACGGGAGGGAGGAGGTAGTCGAACACAGAGATCTGGGGGAGGAAGGGAGCTGGTTGATCAGATTCGTAGATAGTAACAGGAGACATGATGGGCGATAGGTTTGGAAGTGAACAGACACGATGAGAGCAAGACCTAAGTAGTCAACGACTATATCTTTAGTTTCTGGGCGCAGCGAGTAGGTAGGTGGACGACGGGGCCGAGTGAGCCAGTATGGGAACAGTGAGTAACCGCGCGTGTTACGAGTGCTGCAGTTCCGATACGTGAGCCTTGTCGTCGCTACAGGCTGCTGCTGTCTGCCAGCGTGTGGTTGAATGGGGACATGCATGAGGTACCGTCGACTGCCGCCCTTTCGCGCGGGGGTGGCTGGGCGGGGTCCCGGAGATGAGATGTGCGACGTCACTCACTCACTCAACCTCGGCTGGAGCTTGTAGCGGACGGGGCCGAGAGGGCCGAAGGGGGACGGACACAGGGTGGGTCCGCACCCGGCCGTGCCCCGGATCTTGCTCTCGACGAATGGCACTCACAGGATACAGCGATGGTTGCTAACGCTTAAAGCTGGTGCGTCTGCTCGGCCGGTCGTAATCCGCGCCCGTGTGTGTCGCGCGACGTTGGAAGTAGATGGAATGCTGCGAACGGCGACCGCGAATGGAAGAAGTCTGGCTGACTGGCTGTGCTGACGATATCTCTCATAGCCGGTGATCACCGAGACCCGATGATTGCACGGTCAGGGTCGGTCAATTCCACGGGATGTACGTAGTGGACTGAGCGCTTCAGTGTAGCAGATCAGATTGACCCATCAGTGTCGCTGCAGTGTGCGTTCGTGTGTACGATTCGAAATGAGAGGACAGGTTTCGCTGCGTTCGCTCAGTGGCCATGCTCGCAGTGGTGCAGGGTGAAAAGCAACGGTCAGCCGTATCTCTCCAGTTATCCGGACTGACTGCCTTCACGTCGACTGGAAGTGAAGCGCATTTGTCACAAAGACCTTAGTAATCACATCAGCAGCATATAGCAAGTCAGATCTCAGAAGCTCTCTAGCGGCGGCCATTGGCGGCATGGCGCGCCATACATCGCAGCTATATGGGCCAACTCGACCCAACATAGAGGACTAATGCCGCTCGTTGTTACGATGTTCTGAAGGGCCGAACCGCAGTGGGTGGAAACCCACGTCAGAGTTTGAGTATGCCGCACAACTCTGCGACCACCACCGCAGGCGTGTCTTAATGTTCGTAACTGGCCGACAACGCTGCAGCAGTAGGAAGGAGGGCTTGCCGCCGAAGGCGTGCTTGTGTGCACTACTTGACGACGGCAGCCTCGCTCCGGGTTCCGAGAGATGGGGAGGACCGCGCAGATGTGCAAACACTTCATCCCTAAGCACAAAGTCATCAGAGGACGTGCGGGGCACGGCCTGAACTTCTGCAGAAGTCGTCTGCGGAAGTCGAAGTGGGTGTCGCGGTTGACCGTGTGGACAGTATGGCCAAGTTGGCTGACGCACACAACGTCTGGGCAGACAGTCTTGCCTCGATCGAGAAACTCCAACTATGGGAGCACAGACCATTCAACACCGGGTGTGCGGTGAGGATGTCGGCCTTCTGCTTCTTATCCGATGTACTCGAAGTGAAGGATACCCTCTTGTACTGCGCGACGCAGCTCGTGGAAACGGAGTGCTATGTGCTTGATCTTTCGAGTGCGCGAATGGGTTGTTGGCTAGTTGAATGGCTGCCTTGTTGTCGACATACAGGCAGACCGGGGTTGGGGTTGCTGAATCGATGTCGGATCAGATCACCGCTCAACCCCTCCGATGCGTTCTTCAACTCAAGGAAAGCCACGGGCGAACCCCAGGAGTGGGAACGACTCGTATACCCCCCGGATTCACCGCCAAGCCCAGAAGGCGTACGACAAGGACCGCCGGCTGTTCGAGCATGTTGCGCCTTACATGTCACCAATCATGATGTACCACCTTTTGAGGGGCTCTCCTCGTCGGAGATTCACGACGACGCTCCTGCTATCCGCCGCCGATCCCAGCCCGATACGAAGTAGCAATAGACTGAAGTCTTTGGAAGGCTTGCCAACTTTGGAAAAGTAGACAACGTCGGCGCCTCTAAATCGGACAGGGCCATCCTACGGCCACTGTGAACAACACTCTCGCAGTGGCTGGGACCTCGGTCGCATGACCCCGGCAGCACGCATGATGTTCATGCAGCAGGCTAAAGCCGTCCGTTGCTGTCCTCCGCCTTCCGAGGGGAAGATGAATACGCTCGACGGCCTAAGACACTGCGCAAGAAGATCGGCTCACCCAAACCACGACCATCAGGGCTGAACTCAGAAGTGGGAGGTAGTATCTCAACCTCCCAAGGAACGCTGGATAGGAATGGCAGCAGCCGAGAGGTCTCTTGGTTGCCCAAGTTGTTCTGCAGACAGTTTAGCCCCTTGTGCTGGTACTCCATACCAGGCTCCAGAGCCCTTGTACAGCCCTGGAGCGTGAGGTCGTGTTGTCGCGCGTAAGACCTCACTTGTCGCTGTCGCGCTTGCTGTCTTCATAGCGTCTCTGAGCATGAACAGCGTACAATGCGTGTGAACCCACCACAACGCGATGCTCTCATCTGCAAGCTGAACCGTGGCCAGCGCTTTACGCCCGCGATCGTGGGAGGTGAGAGGCCCTGGCATGGAGTATCTCCCACTGAATCCAGCGAGATGTGGTACCAAAGGTCACACAGAGCGGCCGAGACTTTCACCGTCAGGACCGGCGCTAGATGCAGCCAAGCATCCTCAGCGCGCTGAGGTTGTGGTGTGCGGCGCAACTCCCCAATCATGTGTGGCCACGTCGAGGGCTGAGCGCATGGCCCGTGCCGCACACCAAATTCATGCTCAGCGGCCTTTGATAGAAGGCCACATAACGTTGAAGGGACGCACACTGAACTGTGATCCTCAAGTCCAGGTGGCCCAGAGTTGACAGCGTCGTCCCACGGCGGTCTTGGTGTCCGTTTGCGGGCCGCGGACCGCCGGTCCAGCAAACGCGTACGAGTGTGTTCAGCGTTTCGTACGACAGCGCAATGCCGTTTGAAGCCTCACAGGGATGCTGAAATCGAAGCGTGTATTCGACACACCCAGCATACGATTGCCGTGCCGACAGCGGCTACATTTCCTGAGGAAGGCTCTGGCTCTGTCTGCCTGTTGCAGGCGGTATTCGAATTGCAGACCATCTCTGACTCAACAGTCGCCCTCAAGGATACTCGGGCTCTGCCGTCCAAGATGTCATCGAAGCGGTCGAGTGTGAGCGGAGGGGCCGAGCGTGGAAATTCGAGGAGGTCCCCAACCGCCGTGTCGACATGGGCTTGGGGGTATCCCGCCTCTCGACCTCTACGTCGAAGCCATCACCAAGCAGTCCCCACCAGACACGCCTCAGCAGTGGAATGCTTCCTTGGCCTCTGCGAATTCTACCGCCACTTTGTGAAGAGGACCACAGCGTCCAAAGTTAGTCTAGCAATCGTCGCTAGACCTAGCGGGAAAGACGACAAGGGCTGTCCGCCATAGCGATGGTCGACACCACTCCGTCGGCGCCCAACACCTTGGAGCAGTGAAAGGTCTGCGTCCGCCGGTGGAAATCCACGAAGAAAAAAGAAAGAGAAAGCCAAAAGAGTGACACCGCTAGATGGCGTAGTCGGGAGTGTCGGTGCAGATGCGACCTGCAGCGCGCTCACTTCTGGCGGTGGGGAGGTGCGGCACGGGCCACGCAAGGACTGGGGACGGGCCTGGGCCGACGTCCGCGCCAGCCATCCACTGCCCGGAGGAGCGGGGGAGTGTTACACGACGAGAACGGGAGACCGGAGCCGACTCTCGAGGTACCTTGGCTTCTGGGGGGGCTTGAACTTGCGCATGCGGACCATGGGTGCTCCTATCGTGCAGGGCCACTCAGCGGGAATAGCTGGATCGCTTCGACCGCAGCACAAACATGCGGACGTTGCTGAGGGGTGCGCGCGAAGTCACCCCGTCATGTGCAGTTGCGAGTGCTTTGCACCGGAACTCTCGAGGACCGAGAGTGCGCCACCGCGCCACCGAGCTTGACGTTAGCTGGGCTGTCTTGACTGCTTACCGCCACAGCATGCTACTGCGTCGAAGCCTCCCTAGTCGAGCAGCCAAGACTTGCCGCCGAAGTCGACGGTGTGCTCGACGTAGACATCACGCCAGGTATCTGCAGAGGAAGGCAAATAAAGCCGTGAATCGTAAGATAGGCGAAGAGAAAGGTGACCACCTCCGGCCAATCGAGGGAGATCCGTAGTTAGAACCTCAAGCACTGTCGCCCTTCAATGATGACCTCAGCGTCCTCGACCAAGCAGTTGTCGCCGATGCCGAGGGACCCCGACCCGCAAGACATGGGCGAAGACGATACTCTAGTCCTAACAGAGGCGAAGGACAAGAACAGCGTGCGGGTGGGGAGCGAGAGGTGTCCGGAGGTGGGTATATATGCCTTCTGGCGTCGGGTGCAGCGGCCGACGAGGAGCTTGGCGTTGAATGTCAGAAGCAAGAAGCGGTCAGATGACCGGAGCAGAGGTGTGAAAACAGAAGCATCAGAAGCAGTTGACAGAGATCAGCAGCAGTCGATAGAGATTAGACGCAGTCGATGTAGATCAGAAGCGGTCAATGAGAGGAGATGAGAAGCGGTTGATGAGAATCGAAGCAGTCGCTGTTGATGTTCAGAAGCAGTCGCTGTGGATGATCAGAAGCAGTTGTCAATCCGAGATGCGCCTTTCCGCACTCCACGGTACCACAACTCCACAGCCCCACAACACACTAGCACTACCCGACGTGGGGCTCTGAATATCAACCCTCCCCGCGTTACAGCCTCGACAGCAATCCGGATACTGATTAGTATCACACACCAAGACAATAGACGGCCTGTGCAGTGGACGTAAGCGAGCCCGCGTAGTAGCCGAGATTCCGGCGTCTGCCTGTCCGCGCTCAGTTGCCGATCTCCGACCCGCCCGCCACCCCAGCACCCGCGCGACACGCGCCCACTTTATCTCGACCTCGCGTCTCCTTCTTGCTCCTCACTCGTCTCCTCCTGACTACTACCCATTCCTTCAGACTATCCGCAATGGCCGACGCAAAAGTAGACATCTGGGACGGCGCGCAGTACCTCAACCGCCCTGGCGTCCTCGAGTCCGCCAAGATCAACGGGCGCAACATCGTGGCCGGCGTCCACGCCGCGGGGCTGGACGACCTCTCGGCCCTCGACGCAGTCGAGATCGGCGCCGGCGTCGGGACGGTCACCCGCCACCTCCCCTTCGGGAGCATCTACGCCATCGAGCCGTCGCTCAGCATGATCGGCGAGCTGTCGAACCAGGTCGCCGATCTCAAGAACGTCACGTATTCGACCCACTGCCTGTCCCCCGACTCGCCGGCCGAGCTCGCCGCGGGCAAGCCGCAGCTCTCCCCGACCAAGGCTGAGCCCGGGCGCATGCTGCCCCCGCCGAGGGCGCGGTTCGACGTCGCCGTCTCGACGCTCGTCGCGCACCATGTTGACGACTTTTCCACCTTCTTCCCTGGAGTCATGGGCGTGCTCAAGCCTGGGGGCGTGCTCGTCGTTGTGGAGTTTGCGCACGGCCCGAACGGGGAGGACGTTAGTCTGATCAACCACCTCGCGAAGGAGGAGGGGCTGGAGGGCGTGACGGGGGATGACAAGGTGCTTGTGGGGAAGCAGTTCAGGACGACGTGGACGCCCGAGGCGTTTGCGTCGTTGCTGGAGCGGTATGGGTTTGTCGGGGTCAAGACTATCCCCGGCGAGGAGGTGCCTGCGTTTGGGGGGAAGCCTGTGCCCACGCAGATTACGATCGCCCGCAGGCCGGAGTAGAGAGCGAGCGCGAGCGAGCGACGGGAGGCGAGCGGCGAGTGAGCAAGGGGAGTGCCCGAGGCGACCGGCGAGCGAGCAAGGGGAGTGCCCGAGGCAAGTGAGCGGGGCGAGCGAGCGAGGTATGAGGCATGGCAAGGAGAAGATGGGCGCAGAAGCAAGTAGCACAGAAGCATGAGGCACAAAATCAAATGGAGCAGAAGCACAGGCAAAGCACGAGGCATGGGTCGTATGATTCGTAGTTCGAATGAGTTCGAATGCATACCTCTCCGAAGCAGTACAGCTGACCGCCCCCAACGACAGATGCGATCCGCAAGAGCGACGCTCTTGGCATGGCGTATGGCATCGCTTGAGCGCATCAGTAGTGAAAGCAAGGCTGGACGTCAGTACACCGCCCGCTCTCTGCTCGCCTCCGTCTGCAGTGGAGACTAGCGACATGCCGCTGATGTCGATCTCGATCTGGCTGCTATGCCATCGTGACGACGTGCTCATGATCTCGCGAGGATACAGAGCAAGTGTTGGCGCTGCCAAGCTTCTACTGCTGCACGGCACAGCTGGCGCGCGCACGGCGTCGCAATCGCCACCTGGCCATGTCACTCGGCTCAGTCAAGCGTAACGCTCACACGACCACGACGTGGACTACGACGCCATGAGACACGAATGGGAAGCATGCTTGCCTTGACATGCTTATCCCTCCGCTCCGCCCGTGTGGCGTGCTCGTCGTCATCTCGCTACCAGTATTTTCATCCATCGGCGCATGTCGCGGTGACTATCCTTCACCTTCTCATGACCCACGGACCCGTCAATGATAACGGATCTAATGAATGCGACTGTATGTCTGGCTACCTGGCTATACCATCGCGGCTAACATGCTGATACTGTATAGTGTAGGCTGGCCAGACAGTGGCCTACCAGCTGCCAGGTGAGAGGAGTAGATCCCCATGCTGCCGCCGCCGCTGTCGCTCGACCTCGCTCGTCCTCGCTCATCCTCGCTCACCTGTCGCCGCGCCACGCCCGCAATCAACCCCATATAGCAGCTACACCCCGTGCTAAAACCCATAATACATGCGATGCGAATGCTAAAGTCCATCTATACACACCCCTCACATCCCCCCCTCCACGACTACTTGCCAAACGGCGACCCCTTGGCCAGGTTCGCAATCGAAGCCGGCGCATGCGCCTGCACCGTCTCCTCGACCTTGCTCTGCGCCGTCTTCAGCGCGCCAGCGAGGTCGAAGCCGGTCCCGGTCCCGGTCCCCGAGCCGGCGCTCGTGGTGGTACCAGTAGCAGTGGCGCCGGGGACCTGGGGGCTCTTGAACGCGCCGTCGAGGTCGAGGCCGGGGCTGGGGGTGGCACCGGGGATCTGGGGTACGGACTGCCTGGCCGAGTCGAGCGCGCCGCCGAGGTTGGAGCCTGATCCGGCGGTGGTCCCGGGGACCTGGGAGGTGATGCCGGCCTTGTCCTGGGCAGTCTTCATCATACCGTCGATGTCGAAGCCAGAGCCAGAGGTGGGGGCGGGAGCGGGAGCGGTGGTGCCGGGCACCTGGGGGGGAGGGGCGGCACCGAGGCCGGCGGGGAGCTCAGCGGACTGAGCAGCGCCGAAGCCGGAAGGGAGCTCAGCGGACTGAGCAGCGCCGAAGCCGGAGGGGAGCTCAGCGGACTGAGCAGCGCCGAGGCCAGAGGGGAGCTCAGCGGACTGACCAGCGCCGAGACCAGAGGGGAGCTGCGACGTGGCCGGAGTAGCCGCGGGAGCTGCGCTGAAGTCGGGCTTCTCGGCGACGGGAGCAGCAGGGGCGACCGAACGCGCCTGCTCAGCGACAGGAGCGACGGGGGCGACTGAACGCGCCTGCTCAGCAACAGGAGCAACGGGGGCGACGGAAGCCGCCTGCTCAGCGACAGGAGCGACGGGAGCGACGGAACGCGCCTGCTCAGCGACAGGCGCAACGGGGGCGACGGAAGACCCGCGCAGAGCATTAGGCGCAATAAACTGCTCCGCGGCAGGCGCGTTTGCCCGCTCCGCAGTGGACGCCGGTGCATTGACCGGAGGCTGCTCCGCGACGCCAGACGGGGTCGGGATCGAGAGCGACTGGACAGGCGGCCCAGCGCTGGTGCGCGACGACATGGCAGCCGCGCCAGCCGCGCCGGCCGCACCAGCCGGAGCCGACAGGACGGGCGCGCCGGCGCTGGCGTGCGACGAGGGAGTGATCGGCGACTGGGGCGTGGCGCTGGCGTTGGCGAGGCCAGGGCCAGACTGAGGAGCGCCGGCCATAGCAGCGGACGAGGGCGTCACTGCCGCGAGGGCGGGGGGTCCGGCACTGGCGCGGGAGGAGGGGGTGATTGGCGACTGGGGGGCGGCGGGGGCGGCGAGGGCTGCGGCGGGAGTCGCCTGGATGGGGCCTCCGGCGGAAGTAGCGGGGGAGGTCGCGGCCGCGAGGTCAGGCGCGCTGGAGCCAGCGGCAGTGCCAGCGGCGGCGGCAGTCGAGGGGGTCGCTGAGGGACCTTGCGACGCGGCGTTCGCGGGGGTCGACTTAACAGGCGCGACGTCGGCCGGGATAGCCTGCGCGGGGGCCTCAACACCTGCGGCCTGCAGCTCGCGCTGGGCAACCTGGTGCACACCCTCAGCACCGGAGAGGTTCGAGGGCATCTCGCGCTTCTGCGAGCCGAGCGCGGCACCAGCAGCGGCACCGGCAGCGCCAGCGAGACCGGCGGCCCCAGCCATGCCGGCGAGGCCAGCACCGCCAATACCACCAGGTCCATTAGCACCGCTAGCGGTAGGCGCGCCGACGGGTGCCTGCTCGGTTACGTTGGCGGAGGCGCCCTGGGCAGCCGGGGTAGCCTGCTCTGTCGAGACACGGGGAGCCGGGACGGCTGGGGCAGCTGGGACGACCGGAGCGGACGGAGCGGAAGGAGCGGAGGGAGCAGCGTGCGCAATCGCAGCCTCATCGCCGCCGAACAAGTGCGACGGCATATCGTGCGAGTTCCGCACAGCATGACCAGGGCGGAAGGCTTGCGCTGCGGGAACGTCGGGCTGGACCTGGCGCTGAGCGACCTCCGGAACGCCAGCGTCGAGAGGCGCCTGCGCTTGGCGCTGGGCCATCTCCGGCACGGCGGCACCCAGAGGCGCGTGCTGCTGCTGACCCGCGACCGCGGGCGGGGCCGCACCGTCGACCTTGCCGACCTGCGCATCCTCGGGAGAACGATCACGCGCCGCTGCGAGGCCGACACCGGCCGCGCCGGCCGCGAGGGCTGCGCCTGCTGCGCCGGCCATGGCGCCGGGGGTGAAGCGGCCCTGGGTCTGGGTCTGGGCCATGTTGCCGAGGGCGGAGGGGTCCATGTTGCCCATTGCTGAGGGGTTGAAGTTGCCAGCCGAGGGGAGGTTCATGTTGCCCATTGCTGAGGAGTTGAAGTTGCCAGCCGAGGGGATGTTCACATCCCCAGCCGAAGGGACATTCACATCACCAAGCGTAGACGGGTTCATGTTCCCCATAGCCGAAGAGTTGAAGTTACCAGCGCCAGGAGCCATACCCCCAACCGACTGCTGGAGGTTGGACAGCGGCGACTGCGCATTCGCCAGCGACCCGGCGTTGGGGAACGACCCAGCGTTCGCGTTCGCAAACGACGCGGGCACACCACCGGCCACCTGCTGCATCCCCGCAAGCGAGGGCTGCACCTGCGCCAGACCGCCTGGCACACCCGCACCATCACCACCAGCCGCACCGGCGCCGGGCACAACCCCCCTCGCCATCTCCGCCGCGCCGGCCGCATCAAACGGACTCTGCCCCTGTGCAAACTTGCCCAGCGACGGCGTGCCCAGCGGCGACCCGCGCGGCGACGCGCCCGCCCCCGAGCCAGCGACCTTTGCGAGCTTCGGGATCGCGATGAGTCCTCCAGCGGCGGCGGCGAGACCACCAGCAGCGCCTGCCGCCAACCCGCCGAATCCTCCCCCACCCGCACCGGGAACACCGCCCCCACCACCCGCCGCGTCCATCGGATTCCCCTGAGCCATCTTCGCGAGGGACGGCGAGGCGTTCCGCGACGCGGTGTCGACCAGCTTGCCCACGCTGCCGTTGTCTTTAAACTCTTTCAGCTTGTTGAGCGAGGCAAAGGAGCTGAACTGCGAGAGCTTGCCCTTCAGCGTCGAGGGGGAGGGGGTGACTGTGCCGTCCTCTGAGCCCCAGGAGTTGTCGTTCAGGGGGGTGTAGAGGACCTCGTTCTTCCCCCCGGCCGCGGGGTAGCCTGGTGCCGGGGTGTGGGAGCGCGTGTCGGGGGTGTCTGCGCCGTTTGCGCCGAGGGCACGGGCATGCCCGCCCTGGGAGGTGCGGCTGAATGCCTTTTCGAGACTGCCGCTGCCGTCGCCGTCCCCGGCGTCGGGGTTGACTTGGATGTTTGTGACGTTCACGTCGCCGGTGGTTACGACTGGCACGGGCCCGCCGAGGTTCTTCCCGAAGAGCTTTTGGAAGATGAGCGCGGCAACGGCGAAGACTGCGCCGAATATGGCGAATGCTAATCCGAGGACTTGGATTGCGAAGGCGGCGGGGGGCTTCATCTTCTGCACGAGGCACATGTAGGATGTGCGGATGCGGCCGACTTTCGGGGGGTTGAACTCGCCCTGGGAGACGAATGTTGCGGCGCCAGTGAGCGGGGTGACGAGACCCGTGCTGTTGTCGAGGGTGGGGCTCTCGTCTGCGCGGATGAGCGTCTGCTTGGCAGTCAGGTTGGAGAAGAGGTTGTTGGTCATGTTGGCGCCGAAATCGTAGCGCGCGGCGGCGAAGACGGCCTGCAGGAAATTGCCGGTTGCGACATCCCACATTGTCGGGTCGACCTCTTCGGTCCCGATGGTGAGGTTGGCGTAGAGGAAGAAGCCGAGGGACTGGTTCGAGTACTGGAGCGGGGACTCGAAGCACTCCTTGCGGTTCTGGGTCTGGAGCGCGCAGTTGTTCCCGTTGGTGACGCGCAGGCCGCGGCGGCGCGCGAGCGTCTCTGTCGGGAGGTAGATCGAGCGCATGCGGCGCCACAGGTCGGTGGCCAGGTCGTTCATCGACGTCGCGACGTTGCCGTCGTCACCGGAGGTGGGCACGATCACATCGTTGAACCAGAGCGAGGTGTCCAGCAGGCTGCTCTGGTCGACCGAGTAGGTCGTCTTGGCGTGGAGGAGGGCGGGCCACTCGGGGTCGATGCAGGTGGCGTAGATCTGGACGTCGACTATGGCCTGGTAGAGGTCCATGTCGACCGAGACTGGGGTTAGCACAGAGGTATGATTGATTCTACCCACCTCCGGAGACATCGCAGTGGTCGAGCTTGTTGTCCGAGTACTGCGTGGCAGTGCCATTAAAGCTGACCAGGGGGTCGTCGTTGCCTGTCCTACTAGCCGAGACGTTGAACGTCTTGCCCATCTCCCAGAGGAACACCCCATTGTTCGTGTAGAACTGTGCGCCAGTGTTGATGCTGAGGTCAGCGCGACTCAAGAGGGATGCGGTGTGATGGAGTTGAGTTGAATGAGCTCGATAAGGTTTCACGCGTCAAAACACGGCGCTAGTGTGGCGGAAACGGCAGGAGTCCCGATCCCCTCCCACCGGTCCCACCATCACATTCACACCCCGGTCGTCTGCAACTTTTGGGACATTCCGTCCCGCGGCGCGCGGCTTTCCGCACCGCGGCCCAGAAAAAACGAGCTCGCTACTACCACCACCACTGCAACTCACAAGGCAGGCTCGCAGAGATTACCCGTACGGCCCGGGATGAACTTTGAGAACCAGTGGTCGTTGTCCGTGAGGTTCCAGTTGGGCGAGAACTCGGACGTCGTCTCGTATCCGGCCGTGGCAGCTGGAGTCGGTCAGCGGGAGCGATGTGGGAGGGGTGGAGTGATTAGGGGGCGTTGTGGCGTGTCCGGCGGCGCAGTTCTGGCGCTTGGCGTTGCACCTAGGCAGGCAAGCACTAGGACATGTGTCCATGCCAGTGTGCAGTGTGCAATAGAGGTCGAGACGCCCGGAAAATCTAAACTCTACTCACCTGACCAGACACCGACGAGGGCCAGCACGCCAAGACCGAGCACTGCTGAGCCAATGATTTGGGACCACTTGCGACCGCGGAGCTGGTGTTAGCGAGAGCTTGACAGAGGTGCATACATGGTGCCCGATGGGGTGGTCGCCCAGCTTGTCTGCGAGCTTGTCCGCAATCTTGGGCATGGCGGGGGRGGGGGRGGGGGGCGTGAGGAGGGGTAGAGTGGGGCGGTGAGCCGGGTGGGTCGTGTGCCAGTCGGGCGAGGAGGTGTGGTGAGGTGAGCTGGCGACGCGAAAGGGAGAGGTGGGGAGTGGGCGACCTTGTCCTGTTGGGTACGAACTACTGCTGTGCAGGTAGCTAGCTATGCGAATGCGAATGCGACGAGTTGGGAGGGGAGTGCTGTAATTAATGAGACGAGACGTGTATGAGAGAGCTATGAGAGATAAGACAAGGGATGAGTTGAGAAGGAGACACAACGAGCGACCGGCTTGAAAAGATCTGTTGCCCGCAAGAGACACCGGAGCAGAGTAGAGAGTGGAGAGAGAGAGAGAGAGATCGAACGGAGAGGGGCGGAGGAGAGATCGAGAGGAGGACGAGCCAAAGGAGCGGAGACGAGACGAGACGAAGAGCTACAAACGAGAGAGGGACACGGACACCGAGACGGATGTGCAAGGAGGGGGACGGGTTATGCGCCGGGGTGATTGACCAGGGCTCCCTTTCTAAGGGATTGTGGATTATAGATTATAGCTAAGCATGCATAGGGGTAAGGGCAATAGGGCAAGAAGTGCATGCATTGACTGATTTGCATATAGTATCCTAATGATCACTTGTCGCCGGGGATCAAGGAGTCTCGCCCAGAGCAGAGACCGACTACATTGGAATTGATTCACTGAGCCAAGCAAATCCAGACCCGTGTCCAAGACAATTATCTCAAGTTTTTTTCCTATCGGAGCACGGAGCACAGGCAGCAGTAGTCATCATATTACAGCATACAGTCGATCCGTCCACTAAGCGAGACAGGAGTCTCCACGACTCAAGTATAACGGCAACGGAGGGCACCGACGCGCGGCGGCGGAAGAGGGGCCGCAGAACGCGTAGGGACTCTGTCCAGGGAGACAAGATCAAGTGGAGCCGCACAGGGTGGTCTCGTTTAGAAAATTCAAGATCTCACTCGTCATCCCTTGCAACCTGATAGCCAGTTTGTAATCAGCAGATGGCCCATAAATAGGAAAGATGGCACAGAAATGGCTTAGACGAGGTCTATTCCTAATCGGCCCTCATCGCCTCGAGTTACCACTTGGCTCCTGGCCTCCCGGCAAGTAGCCAGAATCCTGCACCCGCCGTACGCCTCCTAAAACCCACTCTGCGCCATAATGAAACACGACGCAGGACGCAGGACGCCGGGACAAGGGCAAGAGCGGGTCAGGACACAAGGACCGAAGTAGGAGCATAGTGCGTTGTTTGTCTAGTCAGAGAACCCACTAATGTCCCATGTCCCATGCGCCAGCACCGCACTACTCTCTCCCATGTCCGCTGCGAACCACTCACTCGCTGACAGTTGACTACACCCCCAATTCAAGTCTGACTGCCATTACTACCCCCGGGACCGCCAGGGGCAAGCACCCGCAGCGTATCCACGTTTAGAAATGCTTTACTAGCTATTAGCGCAGATACAAACAGTAACGCCTACAGGACACCCACGCAGGACTCTCGCTCGCCAGGGAGGGGACCCTCCGATTCCCACCAGGTTCCTGCTGCAGATCTGCTAGCTCCCTCCCTCGTCTCCTAGCTCCTATTCCTGCTCGCTTCTGTCTTGTAGCGGCGTGTACGCGGGAGATTGGAAAAGAAAGACGGAACGATATCCCCCGAGCCGCGCCAGTGACTGTGGAAGGACGCGAGGACGAGCGAGGGAGCGGACTAGTATGGCGTGCATAGCGTCATTGTAGCGAGCTCGGGCAGGTCGGTTCCATCTGCACCATGCCCGTCTACTACAGCTCAGCCACGATCAGCCAGCTATAGCCCATCGCCTAGTATGGCCTGCCAGTCAGCTAGCTATCTAGCTGTACGCCATTAAGCACAGGCATGCCCTTATGCCCTTGCCCTTTCACCCTTTGCGCCAACACCGCCCGTCGCGCCTGAGCTCGAGTGAAGCCTGAGTGCGCCTGAGCGGTACAACCACGATCGAGCACATACCTGGTTCCTAATCCCTCGCACTATACAGCTATACACTACTTAGGCGATCATCAATCGAGCACATACATACAAACGATTAAGCGATCATACACCGCACAGACACGATCTACATTCCAGCGCACAGCACATTCACGTCGGCATCTCATCTCATCACATCACATCAGATTCCAAGTCGACACCGCATATGCACCACACACCTTCCATGCATTCCAGCAGCCCGCAAGCCACGTACATACTCACGATAAGGCGGGAGTGATACTCGCTCATGGTCACACGACACCAACCGGGAATGCAGGATGACCCGTCCGCGCCCCGTCCGCCCTCACACACAAGGGACATGCCGGCACCGCTACCGCCCATCTCATCCCACCACACGCAATCACCCGAACCGAGACACCCGCCACGTAACTCCTGTTGTATATAGCCACCTTGTCAAACGCCGTATCTCCGATGTTGACGCGACGCATCGCGCACCCTCGCTCTTTAGTCTCGATAGCCCGTTGATGCACCATACAATCATTCTCAACAGATTAAGAGTCATCTCGTTCTACTCGACACCACCACCGGAGGGGATGTGCCAGTCACTTGTGTCCTGTAACCATCCAGGCCGACTCATTGCTCAGAGCAAGCGCCGTCCCAGGTGAGCCAATGGTGGAGCAGCGTGTGGGTGACATACTTGTGCTGCCAGCATATGACCGCCTATGCGCGATGTCACCCCTTCCACCTTGGCCCACCACTCCACTCGGTCGTGCTCTTCCGGGCGGCTTCACCCCTGGTGTGCCTGTGGAGCTCTGACCGTGCGCTGCTTGCCATCCATCCACCACTCCACTACCAGACGACGACATACCAACAGCCCATCACTACCGTCTGATGCCAACAACCCTCTACCAGACGACGACACACCGACTGCCAACCATGCCATGACGGCTGCCAACCATTACCCACCACTACCGTCTGATGTCGACATCCCCACTACCAGGCCACCCCTTCCCGCCTGACGCCTACAGCATCACCTGATGTTTCCCCTTCCCCATGGATGCGACTGCAGCCCACCATTACACTAAGCTGCCCACCGACCACCCCTTGCGTTAGAAATCACATCTACTGCAGGACGCCAACCTTGCACCACCATCCATGGACGCGCATGTCACGAGTCACAGGTCACCAGACCATTCCCTTGCCATCACTTTTCACCCGCACCCTTCCTTGGCACATCCCCATCGACATGGATGCTTCCACCTTGGCAAGGATGAACCGACTCGACTATCCCTTCCCGCACTTGCTTGCATGGGGCAAGTGCGATGACATATAAGAGGATGCCTCTTTCCCTCTCACTCTTATGTTATGACCATGTCATAACGACACATGACACCACGTGTACGACACATGGCCACCCCATGACACCACGTGTATGACACATGGCCACCCCGCTACGACAACGGGACATACCAAGGACGACACACAACAGACATCAAGATCACAAGGACGATACACGACGGATCATCAAGATCACATCACTCCCCACTCAAGACGACGACATTGGCAACACAGGGGATCAGCATTGCACGCACAAGGCATGCAATGCCAACTCATCTCTTCACGTATACTTTCATTGGACGATCAACCCCAGACGGTACTCGTTTAACCGTTGATCGCGACCGTTAATGAAACCGACGACCACACAACAGGCCATACGACACATCGGACAACCAGACGGCACACCAGACGACACCACCGACGACCAACCAACACCACCGCTCATTCTCATTCGCTACACAGAGGATAGATAGCTCTCCGTATGGTCACTCTCAGAAAGTATATAAGACGAGGGGGAAGACGCCAACTTCCCTTCTCAGAGATGAAATATCATAGGTTACACTTCTCTACTGTGGCAACACTCCTCACGTCACTCTCTCTTCCTACCTCTTCATCTCCCCCATCTCTCCTTACTTCTCTCCTCATCCCGAAACTCAGTCATCGCCACAGGGCTGGGCAACGGACGTAACAGTATATTTCATCTCTCAACAACGGGAGGTGACTAGGATCGACTGGCTCGACATCGACATCATCATATCGGCACTCTTTTAAACTTCAAGACTTCGACTACTTCAACTTCGACAACCTTCAACAAAACTTCAAAATGCCAACTCAAGGCGAACGTATCGACGCGCTGGAAGCGTCCCTTCAAACCATCACTGCCAACAACACACTCCTTCAACAAGCTCTTCTCGACGCCAACGAGCGCCTCGAGGCCGCCAACAATCGCATGGAGGCCTTCTCTCTCCCTCACCCTTCTCCTGAAGTGGAAGCACCTCGCACTCGCTCGCAAGAGCCCAAGGTCGCTTCACCTGAGTTCTTTTATGGACACAGGAGCAAGGTCAACCAATTCATCACGCAACTTAGGATGGTCATCACACTTCAACCCTCTCGCTTCCAAGACGAGAACACCAAGGTTGGCTACGCCGCCACCTTCCTCCGCGAGGAAGCTCTACTCTGGCTGCAACCATTCCTCAACAAGGCATCCATCGACCAACCCCACTGGATGCACGACTTCGACAACTTCATCAAGGAGCTCAAGCGCATTTTTGGCGATCCCGACGAGGTCGCCACTGCAGAGCGACAGCTATTCCGCTGCAGGCAGCGAGGATCAGCATCTCGATATATCACCGAGTTCCGTCGCCATGCAGCCCTTCTCGACTGGGACAATGCTGCTCTCGCCGCCCAATTCTACAGGGGCCTACGCGAAAACATCAAGGACGAACTCGCACGCATTGGACGCCCCGACGACCTGGAGGAATTGGTCAACACCACCATTCGCATCGACAATCGACTATTCGAACGACAGATAGAGCGTGGTGACTACAACACTCCACCTCTATTCACCAAGAGACCATTCGACACGACAAGGGGAGGCATGGTACCAAAGCAATCACCTCCACCTCAATTCATTCCACCTGCACAGCGATATGCAGGTCCGCCACAGAAACCAGGATTCACTCGCAACCTCACTCCTGCTGGCCGCCTTATGCCAGATGAGTACAAGAAGAGACAAGCACTTGGAGCTTGTGTCTATTGCGGAGACCATGGCCACGTCGTGCGCGACTGCCCCAAGCGACAGAAGGGGAACGCGCCTGCCACACGCACACCAATGGCCAAACCTGCTCAGTTCAGAGTCACGCAAGAGCCTGAACCCCAGGGTTTAAAAGTCTGAGCGCACACCCAACTGAGGACCCAGTGGTGTTGCGCACTCAGAACGAACCTGGGTCCCAGCAAACCAGCAACACGCATCAACACGAATCCGACTCCTATTCCGACAACGACGAAAACGACAAACTCCCTCAAAACATTCTCAAGTTTACCCTCAAGAACAGCAAGAAAACCCATCGCGCCCTCATCGACTCTGGCGCCACTCTCAACTTCATCAATCACGACTTCGTTATCAAGCACGAACTCAAGCTTCAACGCCTGGCAGAGGACCAGGAGTGCCAACTCATCGACGGCACCTTCACAGCGAAACCCATTCGCTTCTACGTCGACTTAATGGTCGACCCATGGGATCACAAGGATTCCACGACATCAAGGTTCTACGTTATGGGAATCAGTGGATACCCAGTCGTACTTGGGATGCCCTGGCTGGAACAGTACAACCCCATTATGGACTGGAAGACCAAATCAGTGGTTGGACGACTCAAGAAGAAACGTACGTCACCCTCGACTGCTTACTTGCAGGCTACTCTCGCAGAGATCACAAAGTCTACAAAGGACCACGTACCTGCGAAGTACCACGACTACCTGGACGTATTCAGCAAGAAGGCAGCGGACCAACTACCACCACACCGACCCTACGACCATCACATCCCCCTAGAGGACGGCAAGACACCAACCCTAGGACGCATCTATCGACTCAGCGAGATCGAACTGAGCGAACTACACGACTATCTCAAGGAGAACCTCGTCAAAGGGTTCATACGACCATCGGAATCACCTGCAGGATCACCTATTCTCTTCGTCAAGAAGAAGGATGGATCGCTGCGCCTCTGCGTTGACTATCGACAACTCAACGCCATCACCATCAAGAACCGCTACCCACTACCTCTCATCCCTGAGCTGCTGGACAGACTCAGACGTGCGAAGGTATACTCGAAGATCGACCTACGAGGGGCCTACAACCTGCTTCGTATAGCTGAAGGCGACGAATGGAAAACTGCCTTCAGGACGAGGTATGGTCACTTCGAATACCTGGTCATGCCCTTTGGCCTCACCAACGCACCCGCCTCATTTCAACACCTCATGAATCACAACTTTCGTGACATGCTCGACAACTTCGTCATCATCTACCTGGACGACATCTTAATCTACTCCGACACACCTCAAGATCATCAACATCACGTTCGACAAGTGCTGGAACGACTCCGCGCTGTAGGACTCTACGCCAAAGCCGAGAAATGTGAATTCGACACCCACACTGTCGAGTTCCTAGGCTTCATCGTTACCCCTGGAGGAATCACCATGGACGACAAGAAGATCGACGCAATCCTGTCATGGCCAACACCCAAGAACGTACACGACGTACGCGTGTTCCTAGGATTCTGCAACTTCTATCGCAAGTTCATTCGCAACTACTCTGGGATCGTAACTCCCTTGACGGCTTTAACCAGGAAGGACACCAAGTTCGACTGGAACGACAAGCGTCAACAAGCTTTCGACTTCCTGAAGCAGTCGTTTAAAGAAGGACACATCCTCCAGCACTACAATCCCTCGCTCCCATGTATCATGGAGACCGACGCGTCGGATTATGCCATTGCTGGAGTCCTGTCCCAGAACGACGATGCTGGAAGACTCAAACCGATCGCTTTCTTCTCTCGCAAGATGAGCCCCGCCGAATTAAACTACGAGATCCACGACAAAGAGATGCTCGCAATCATCGAATCGCTACGCGAATGGCGACACTATCTGGAGGGTACGACAGACCCTATCACCATCTACACCGACCACCGAAGCCTGGAATACTTCATGACGACAAAGCAATTAAACCGACGACAAGCAAGATGGCTCAACTTTATCACCGACTACAACTTCAAGATCACCTATCGACCAGACAAGCAGGCAGGAAAGCCCGACGCCTTAACACGACGACCCGACCTACATCCGACAACCAAAGGGAGCAGTTTGATGGCGGACGCGAACCCGCACAATCAACAACAGCTGCTGAAACCCATCCACTTCGCCGCCACGCGCAGGCCTGCGAAGAAATCTCCGAAGACTCCAAGGACGACAACCACGTGGAAGACATCGCCACCCACGCGCTTCACATCGCCAACTTCGCTATTGAGAGACGACATCCTCAAAGCTCAAGCAGAAGACGAATACGTGAAGGACATCATAGCAGCAGGCATCCAAGAGCCCTTTTCTCAGGACCACGAGAAAGCATTGCTGCATCACGGAGCACTATACGTACCACCAGGATCATTACGCACGCGCGTACTTCAAGCCAAACATGACAATCCCACAGCAGGACACCCAGGACAACGCAAGACACTACAACTCATTCAACGACACTACTGGTGGAAGGACATGCGCACCGACACCGAAACCTTCGTCAACACTTGCGACTTGTGCCAACGCACCAAGTCCAAGCGCCACAAGCCTTATGGCTTCCTCAAGTCATTGCCTACTGCGCCATACCCTTGGTCGTCAGTATCAATGGACTTCATCGAACCTCTCCCACTTTGCAATGGATACGACTCTATCCTTGTCATCGTGGATCGCCTCACGAAGATGGCTATCTTCATCCCGACTGTCACGACTGTCACTGCTGAGGACGTAGCGGAACTCTACGTGACGCATGTCTTCTCCAAGCATGGCATACCCAACGACATCGTCAGCGACAGAGGAACAGAGTTCACCTCTGACTTCTGGAGAGCGTTCTCCAAGCACCTCGACATGGAGCTCAACTTCAGCACTGCCTACCATCCTCAATCTGATGGACAGACAGAGCGCGTCAATCAGTCCCTGGAACAGTACTTGAGACTGTATGTCAACTACAAACAGGACGACTGGACTCGCTGGCTGCCCATGGCAGAGTTTGCCTACAACAACACGCCACATTCGACCACGACAATATCACCATTCATGGCCAACAAAGGATACAACCCCGCCTCCGAATTCATCGCACCACAGGACTCGACAAACTCACCTAAGGCCGACTACTTCGTCGCAGACCTTAGCTCACTTCACGAATGGTTACAAGAAACCATCATCGCATCACAACAACGGACAACAGAATACGCCAACCGACAGCGTATGGAACCACCCAACTTCACCATTGGCCAGCAAGTCATGCTCAACGCCAAAAACATCACGACAAAGAGGCCCAAGAAGAAACTCGACCACAAGTACCTTGGACCCTATCGCATCAAGAAGAAGATATCAGACAACGCATACGAATTGGACATGCCTGGGACCACGAAGATACACAGGACGTTCAACGTATCACTCCTGGAACCATTCAACCCCAACACCATCGAAGGACGTACCATCCCAGCACCTTTGCCCATTGAGATCGACGGCGAAGAAGAATACTTCGTTGAACAGATCCTCGACGTCAAGGAGGACAAGCGACTACGTGAACCACTTCGCTACCTCGTCCGCTGGCGAGGCTATGGACCAGATGAGGACACATGGGAACCTGCCTCACACCTAGGCGACGCTGAGGCTCTCGACAAATTTGTTCAACAATACAAGGGTCCTCTTCAACTGGGCACCTGATACGACATCACGACACCACATCACCACCACACAACGATACAGCAACAACAATCCCCATGGGGGGGAATCACGACAACGCACACCACACACACCACACGCACAAGGGGGGATTCGCGACACACAACACCCATCGACAACGCAACAGAAAAATGCGTACTCGCGGGAGCTCGCACCTTGGGAGGGGGCGACTGTTATGACCATGTCATAACGACACATGACACCACGTGTACGACACATGGCCACCCCATGACACCACGTGTATGACACATGGCCACCCCGCTACGACAACGGGACATACCAAGGACGACACACAACAGACATCAAGATCACAAGGACGATACACGACGGATCATCAAGATCACATCACTCCCCACTCAAGACGACGACATTGGCAACACAGGGGATCAGCATTGCACGCACAAGGCATGCAATGCCAACTCATCTCTTCACGTATACTTTCATTGGACGATCAACCCCAGACGGTACTCGTTTAACCGTTGATCGCGACCGTTAATGAAACCGACGACCACACAACAGGCCATACGACACATCGGACAACCAGACGGCACACCAGACGACACCACCGACGACCAACCAACACCACCGCTCATTCTCATTCGCTACACAGAGGATAGATAGCTCTCCGTATGGTCACTCTCAGAAAGTATATAAGACGAGGGGGAAGACGCCAACTTCCCTTCTCAGAGATGAAATATCATAGGTTACACTTCTCTACTGTGGCAACACTCCTCACGTCACTCTCTCTTCCTACCTCTTCATCTCCCCCATCTCTCCTTACTTCTCTCCTCATCCCGAAACTCAGTCATCGCCACAGGGCTGGGCAACGGACGTAACATCTTACAAGTCGTCGACTATCACAACTCAACTACTACCTACCTCATTCTCAATCCAGCACACCAACCTTCATCGCCTTCACCACAATGGCTAGCGACGACATAACCAGCGTACACAAGGCTGTGCCTCGTCTCACAGGCATGAAGAACTTTAACAGCTGGAATCGAGCCTTGAGGGCATTCCTGCTGGACAGGGGAGCCCTTGAGCACATCGACGGTGATGCACATGAGCCTTGTCGCCGTGTACTCACCGGAGGAGAACCAGATGCAATTATTGAAGCCACTCGGCCCCCTGGACGTATTGCCTGCAACAGTCCTCCTTCTGGCTTCGGCATAGCAGCCAGCTCCTCAGCCAACAGCAGTATGGACGACGAAGAGCTAGCAGAGTGGAAGGAGTGGCAGACAATGGAACGCCGTGCTCGAGCTGCGATCCTGATGACCACAGCAGGGGAGGTTCACGACGATGTTGAAGAACTTTGGTCATCTGCCAACATGTACACTGCAATTGTGCACCGCTTCCGCAACACGACTGCAGAACGCCGTGGCCATCTCCAATCCCAGCTCAATGCCCTCTTCCTGTCAGGCTCCATTACGCCTGAGAGGATGCTGGAGCACCATCGCAAGTTCTCTGAACTAGCAACTGAACTTCGCAGAGCAGGCGCTGCAATCCCCGATGCAGCTAAATGCGAAGCCTTCCTTCTGTCCCTGCCTGTCGACCTTGAAGACGGGATTGTCAACAGGTACCGAGCTCTCACTGATGGTGAACGAGGCTGGTCAGCCCTCACACGCATCTATGAAGAGAAGGCTGATCGGCTTATTCATCATCGAGCTCGCATCCAAGCCCACAGCAACACCGAGGGCTCTCTGGCTGTTGTTTTCAATAAGGACAAGGGTCAACAGCAACAGCGTGGATCTAAGGACTCACGCAACAACAACAAGGGGCAGAAGGTTAACACCAATGCCAATGCCAATGACGAGTCTCGCTGTGGATACTGCAACCGTAAAGGCCACCCCAAGAAGAGCTGCAGAGTCATGCAGCGAGGTGACCCCTCCTACGAAGAGATCCAGCAATTCATCAAGTCACGCAGAGGCAAGACCACACAACAGCAGTCCCCTGCAGCTGCTGCAGCCTCCATTCTCGCCGACAACAACAGCTTCATCAATGCTGTAGCTCTGGCTCATGGTAACATCGCAGAGGTTGCCATTGATGCCAACCCTCAACACTCGGCAACACTACTAGTCGACAGTGGTGCAACTCACCACATTGTCGGCAACAAGTCGCTCCTCACCAAGGTCACTAGGTTGGACACTCCACGTACCTTCAAGCTGGCTGGCACCAAGTTCTCGATGGAAGCTACACACACTGGCTCGCTGCAGATCAAGAACAGAAAAGGCTCAGTACTCATCCAAGACGTCTACCACTGCCCAGAGACAACGGACAATATAGTGGCCACTGCCCAACTGGAGCAACACGGGTGGAAGCTCAACTTAGCCAGGAAGACTTTGTCTCGCAATGGAATCACTTTCAAGCTCTCCAACACACCTAGCGGCAGGCCATGCATTGTCCAGCCAGTCGGCCGACTTGCAGCAGTCACTCGTGGTCGACTCCTGGTTCAGCAGAACGACCAGCATCCTGACAATCAAGTCTCAGAGGAGGAAGACGAGGATGAAGAAGAGCAGGAGGAAGACGAACAGAACCCCACACCAGCCGAGTCAGATACGGAACAACCTGACCTGGCACCTCCTGTTCCCACTGAGAAGACGACCTTCGACTCCCCACTACTTCGACTTCACAAGCGACTAGGACACCTAGGCCGCACTACTCTCATCAACTGCATACGTGATGGACTACTACCTGACATGGACATCACGCTCCGTGAGGCACAACAAGACCCTTTCACCTTGGACCATTGCGATAATTGCTTGGCTGCTCGCTCCATTCGATTCCCTCGCAACCTGTCATCCCTCAGGGGATCCTCAACAGGGGAGATGGTGCATGCCGACATCAAGGGACCTGTTGCTGCTTCACGACTAGGTAACGTCTATTGGTTAGCGATTGCCACAGACTACACCAAGTACCGACAGGCCATTCCCTTGACAGAGAAGTCGGAGGCCTTCCACCATATGAAGGAAAGTATTCGACTCATTGAACGACAGTCTGGGATCAAGGTCAAAGTCGTTAGGACCGACAGAGGCAAGGAGTTCACGTCCAACGAAGCCAAGAGATGGTATGCCTCCCTGGGCATTCATCATCACCTGTCACCTCCCTACATCCACGAACACAATGGAGTTGCTGAACGCCTCAACCGCACTGTTGGTGAACTCGTGCGTGCTGCCCTTGATGGTTGCGCTCTTGGTCATCAATACTGGGACTATGCAGCCCTTCACGTCTGCAACGTCCTCAACACCACCACCAAGTCGCCTGAGGGACGCACACCTTGGGAGATCATGAACCACCGCAAACCTACCCTCTCCGGCATGTGGCAGTTTGGTGACGTCTGCTATGCAGTTCTCCCCAAGCCACAGAGGAAGAGCTCCTTCGAGACACCTAGAGCAGTTATGGCAAGAGTCCTCTGCCGCTCAACCTCCACCAGTGGCTGGGTGGTCCGCTTGGAGCACGATGGACATATATTGATCGTTGCCGACATAAGGCCTGCCTTGGCACATGATATCTTCGAGCCTCTAGCAGAGCCTGGCCCCCCTGTCATCGTCAACGTAGGTCAACTACCCACTGGGCCACTTGAGGAACTCGCCAATGGCCTACCTGGTACTCCTACCGAGGCAGAAGAGCCATACACGGTCAGTGCTGCAACTGCCACAGCATTCAACATTCTGTCTGATGCACTCGCTCACCACCGCATCACCACGACTACTGAGGAATTAGCTGCCAACACAGCCATCCTCAAGAACCCTTGCCTTCTCGCAGCAGCAGCTGCAGAAGATGCCGACTCTGAACCACTTTCCGTTCACCAAGCAGCTGCTGGCCATGACTGGCCTCAGTGGCATGCTGCAATCTTAGCCGAAATCAAGAACCTCGAAGGCAAAGGCACTTGGTCCGAAGCCATCCTCCCTCCAGGACGAAAGGCAGTCACGGCCAAGTGGGTCTTCAAGAAGAAGAAGGACGCCTCAGGCAACATTGCCAAGTACAAGGCAAGACTCGTTGCTCGTGGTTTCACCCAGATCCCAGGTGTCGACTTTGAGGAAACCTTTGCACCTGTGAGCCGTATCACCTCACTTCGGGTTATCCTTTCCATCGCTGCAACCCACAACCTCCAGCTGCGACAAGTTGACGTTGAAGGAGCTTACCTCAATGGCAAGCTGGATGCCGACATCTACATGTCCCTTCCCCCTGGCCTTGCCGTCTCCAACCATGCCAACAACTGTCTCAAACTACACCGTTCGCTCTATGGCCTCAAGCAATCAGGCCGTGCATGGTGGCAGGAGCTGGGCTCTGGGCTAGCCACCCTTGGCTTCAGACGATGCGACACCGACTGGGGCCTCTACGTTCTTCGCAACAAGGACCACACCCCTGCCGCATTCCTTCTGGTGTATGTGGATGACATGATCCTGGCCACTCGCTCAGTCACAGATGCCGACTTCATTGTGGCCCGCCTGGCAAGCCTCTGGAAGATCACCGACTTAGGCTCTCCATCACAGATCCTAGGTGTTGCCATCGAGCGTGACATCCAGAAGAGAAGCGTACACATCTCACAGACAGCCTACATCGACTCTATCACCCGTCGGTTCCAAGCTGTCAAGGACATACACACTGGACGCTTCACACCTCTGCCCACTACCCTACCATTCGAAGCTGCAACTGAGCAGGACTACAATGCCCAACGCACCTCGACCTATCAAGACCTCAATGGGCGTGTACTCTGGACTGCCAGGGTCACCCGTCCAGACGCCATCTTTGCCTCCAACTTCCTTGGACGCTATGCCCATGCCCCCACTGCTCAGCACATGGACATGGGACTCCGAGTAGCCGCACACCTCAAGGCCACTCGTCACTATAAGCTCAGGCTTGGCGGCCCAGCCAAGGACCCCGAGTCTCCCATCTACGCTTATGTGGACTCAGACTGGGCAGGTGACAAGCTCACACGCCGCTCGACCACAGGTTACGCCATCTTCCTCTTCAGTGGACTCATCTCCTGGAGCTCCCGTCGCCAGAAGTCTGTTGCTGCCTCCACTATGGAAGCAGAGTACATCGCTGCTGCCGAAGCAGTGAGGGAGATCCAGTGGATACGCAACCTCTACATGGAACTCACGGGCATCCCTCACATGTCTCCCACTAAGCTCTACATCGACAACCAGGCTGCCCTCAAGCTGGCATCCAACCCGGTCATCCATGGCCAGTCCAAGCATATCGACATCAAGCACCACATTGTGCGTGAACGACTAGCACACAAGACGATTGAACTCGTGCCACTTCCCACCGATCAACAGGTTGCCGATGTCCTCACCAAGCCCCTCAATGGCCCTCGCCACAGAACTCAGGTAAACGACCTCGGGCTCACTACCAGCTAGCTATCTCAAGACGCTGCACGCTGTGTAGGCAGCATGCAACGAGGGGAGTGTTGTATATAGCCACCTTGTCAAACGCCGTATCTCCGATGTTGACGCGACGCATCGCGCACCCTCGCTCTTTAGTCTCGATAGCCCGTTGATGCACCATACAATCATTCTCAACAACTCCCCCCAGGCACGCGCACACAGCACACACCCACTCGCCCGTCTACCTCTCATCACCGGCGAGATGGCCGAGCGGTCTAAGGCGCTGTGTTAAGGTGTTGATCAGTCGATCATCATCCGCAGTCTTCGGACGTGGGTTCGAATCCCACTCTCGTCAAAAGAGGATTCAGTTCCTCCCAAGCCAATATTTTTGTTTTGTCACGATTACAGTCCTGTTCTTTTGTGAATGATTTGGAAAAGTTCGGGGATGGTGTAGGGGAGGGAGGAGATCTGCACACGATGCGATACAGAGCAGATCGCGTGTGCTGATCGTGTGTGCGATGTTGTGTGCTGTGTTCCCGGCTGGTGAGTACCTCTCTCCTGAGGTGACACACCGGACTCCCCCTCTTCGATCCAGAAGATTGTATGATTGTATGCGACCATCGCCTGCCCACAATGCCTACCTGTCCTCCAAGCGTGACGGTCGCAAACAAATCGACATCACGTCGTTCGTACTGTCGTGTGTTCGGGACCGATCCCTTCAGCAGACAGATGTTGGCACCACCCAGCGGATTCGAGGCTGAGACTGAGACGGTGCCACACACATCACTCGTCAACACCCAGAGCGAGCGTGGAACTCGAGGAGTCTAGTATATGCGTTAATCGAGCGGCGGGCCTCTAGCATGCCATATATACTGTAGCAATCCCTCTCGGTCCGTATGCGTATGATGATAGTCAGTATGGTTCAGCTCAGTGAATATTGCTGTGATCGCTATAATCGCAGACACAAGAGCCGTACTGCTCAGACTTAACAGGGGACAGGTCATGGGCTGCGAGCTACGTACGTATGTACCTGCGCGCCCTGCAACCGTGATCGACATACTTCCCATCCACACATCGGCTCTATGCCATACGTCCATACGGCAATTCCGGCTACCAGTTAGTCGTGTGGCTGGCCAGGAGACAGTGTGGCCATCAACGGCGTATTCAGAACACAGCCCAGATATACTGCAATCAGGCAAGAGCAACGGCAAAGCTGCCCTCGTCTCGCTTGGATAGATAGACAGACATGCCACTCACGCGCTCTCCACGTACTGTACATTGCAAGGTGACAGGCGAGTGATATACAGTATGTGGGTAGTCACTGCCTTCGTCCAAGTAAAGTTCGTTCACAGTCAGAGTCGGCCGAGCCTGCCAGCTACAGCCAGACGCACTTACGGGCTTGATCGTGCGTTTCCCGGAAATGCATCACAATTCAGCTACAGTATGGGCCTCCAGCCTACAGTAACGACCCCGCTCATGTTGAGACACCTCGGCCTGTATCGTCGCTGGCCTGCCTGGCTGACCCAGCATGCCCGCGACATATGTACGGTGTGGACAACATTACCTCTGTGATGTTCGCCCGGACGCCTCTCGCACCGTACCGTCCAGCATACCCGTCAGTCACCCCTTCCGCCTTGCTCTCATACAGTACATAACACAGAGCGACATCTATCACTCTGACCAACATCTATAACACAGACAGAACAGACCCTTCTCGTCCTCGTCTCTTGCCTGCCCAGCAAATCCCATCAACCCCTCAATAACCTCACCATCGCCCACCTACCTACCCCTCTGCTATGCTGGCCGCATCTCGTATCGCCTGTTCCCCCTACCGTAGATCTCATCGTGGCCGATTGATGACGACGCCTCCTCGACGACTCTCTTATCTCTTATCTGTCGTTCACCTCTGCGACCACAAAGACGCCACCTGCCCCCCCCCCCCCCCCCCCCCCCCCCCCCCCCCCCCCCCCCCCC
>BCJH01000010.1:504145-514287 GCA_001600275.1 Cutaneotrichosporon curvatum | reverse complement strand
CTCCCGCCCCTCCGCCTCTCCATCTCCCGCTTCGCATCCGCCAACTGCCGCGTCTCCTGGCCCTCCTTCTTGTCTCCGGGGAACAGATCCCCCACCCAGTCGACAAGCTGCCCCACCATCGCGAGGTCGAACCCGTTCCCGTTCCCGTCCTTCTTCTCCTTGGCTTTACCACCCGGGGTCATCGCCCGCGCAGTCGCCAGGTCGCGCGAGTGCTGCCCCGCATCGAGCTGGGCATCGGGCCGCGCGCCCGGTCCCTTGTCGTCCGAGGAGGGGGGGCAGTCGTGCGGACTGCTCCCAGAGGCACTGCTAGAAGTCGCGTCGTATAACGGCTCCAGACCCAGACCCAACGCGCCGTCCTCGGTCAGCTTGAGCGCCGAGGTCGACGGCCAGAGCCCGCCCTCGCCCCGGAGGTCCCAGTGGTGACACCCGTCCACGACGCCGAGGAACTCGCCCCACTTCGAGGATGCTACCGACACGAGACCGTCGTTCCCCTCGTAGGCTTGGCCCTTGGCCGTCTCGTTGTCGGGGTAGCCCTTCTCTGCTGCCGCGTCGAGGACGAGTTTGGGGAACCACAAGGGGTGCAGGACGGAGAGCTTGTTTATCCGCCCCGCGGCGGAGAAGTAGCGCACGTCGGGGGCGTCCGGGGTGGCCGGGTTGAAGTGGTCGCGGAGGTAGTCGGTCCGGAGGCACTGGTAGGCCGGGGTGTCGAAGATGTTGAGGAGGTAGTTGGTCAGCGCGCCGGTGAAGGACGAGAGGCCGTCGGACTGGGACGACTGCGAGGTGGAAGGAGTGCTTGGGCCGAGGAGGCCGCGGAGTAGAGGCGTCTTCATGGTGAACGGGAGACCCTTGGACGCTGCCCCGGCCGCGGCCTGGATCGTGCTCGACCCCACGCCAATGTTCGACGCGCACCAGTCCATGAACGGCGAGCCGTGGTGCGGCGTCGCTATCGTCGTCAACGACAACGGCTTGTACTCTGTCGGCTGGATTGTCGATATCAGGTGCCTGCAGTCCAGCCCGCCCATACTATGCGCGACAAAGTTCACGCCCACCCCGCGAGGCAGGTACGAGCGCAAGAAATGGTGCATCTGCTCGGCGCGTTCTTGGATCGACCCGGTTCTATGGTGATGTCAGCGCTGCTAGCGGAGGCCACGGCCCAGGCACGGAGCAATGACGAGAGGAAATGAGCCGGGGTTGGGTGTGGTTGGGTGGTGCATGTCTCGAAAACTCAAACCCGAAAAAAAAGTAGCCACTCACCCCTTGACTCCGACGACGACGACTTTGGCCCCCATGCGGTCGCGGAGGACGTCGAGCACCGAGGCCCAGTAGTGCAGCTTGAGCGAGGGGAAGAGGGGGATGGGCGTGGCGGTGGAGAAGCCGTACAGACCTGGAGGCGTTAGTATAAGATGTGATGGACACACGTTGGTGGCTGCTGTGGATACCTCCGGGATGTGTGGAACTCACCGTGGCAGAGGACGACAATCTCGCGGGGCGCCTGCATGCGACCTGGGACGTAGGAGCGGTCGTCGTTCATCAGGCGGTAGATTGCAGTCGGCTCTGGGGGGTATCGTGGGTCGGGGTGGGCGTCGGGCCGTGGCTGGAGGCGCGACACGTCGGCACCGGTATCCGGCACGTCGAGGGCGACTACTCCGGCGTCGGCGGCGGCTCTGCGCGCGCGCGGGGTAGCTCCGCCGGACGTCGCATCACCCGCTGCTAGTGTTGCGGCGGCCACGGCACGCCCAGAGCGCATGCGTGGGGTCTCGAGGAACCGCACAGCGCGCGCCTGGGCTGCCTTGCGCCGCCGGACGAGGCCGGGCGCCGCCTCCACCCACCACTGCAGGACGTAGCGAGCGAACTGGATATAGCGGAAGGGCGAGAGTGACACTGCCATGGGGGGTAGGGAGTGCGTGGGGGTGGGGGAAGGGAGGGGGGGTTGTGTTGGTGGTGCGGCTGGAGCGAGTGGGTTAGCCGGGTCGGTGGCAAGAGGGTGTGGGTGGGTGGAGAGGTGGAGGCGACCAGCCCGGCGCGAGCGAGCTGGTGCCTATTGGAGTGGGTGTTGCAAAGTGGAGGGGTGTCCGGTGTAGCCGGCGAGAGGTAGAGAGAGAGTGAGTGAATGGACGATGGAAGGAGAGTAAGAGGCGATGTGTTGTGTTGATGTAGTAGAAGTGGTGTCGGCGTGACGGTGGTGGTGTGGTGTTGTTGTTGTGATGTAGATTGCGATCTGATGGGGTGGATATGGATATATTCACCTAATTCCCCTCCACCGTAAACGGAGAATTCATATATTCATTTTCTATATTCCTATTGCATCACACTACTCCACTGGAGTCAGGCGCGTCAATGCAGAACAAACGTGTACCCCATCGACACCCCTTCAGCCCTCCACGCGGCGTCTCATATACCGCTGCACATGTACATGCACATGCACAGCATAACACCGCACGGACTACTACTCCCCCATCGTGCTTCCATGACATCCATTGCATGCGCTCGCTGTACTCTCTCGCACCACTACGCCACCACCCTGCGCCTGCCCCACCCTGTTGCCCCACTACATTACATCTGGCCTTTTGGGCTAATACACACAAACAACACGCGTCATACCACACACAAACACGGCAACAATACAATGCTATGCTCACTCTCCCACGGTGATACTCCACCACAGCAGGCTACGTCATAGATTACCGTCACGTGATGCATCTCATATCTCATACCGCGCATCCTTAATCCCGGATTGCCTTTGTTTACAACCGCTTCTGATCCTCTTCTGAATTCCGGTGCTGCATTACGCTGCTCTCGCACTCGCTGCACTCGCTACGCTCGTGCGCTCGTGTGCTCGTGCGCTCACGCGCGCACAAACGACGGATACCCCGCCTCGGCCTCCTCCATGCACTTCTGGCGGTACTGCCCCACCCCGCCAATGTACGACAACAGGCGGCGCGGCTTGCCCGGGATATTGCTCCCCATGTACCACGAGTCGGTGGTCACCACGAGCGTGGCATTGGCCGTCGCATCATGGTGCTCGACCCACGCCGCCTCGCCCTGGTCGGTCGGCTCGATCGTGCTCTTCCCTTCCTTCTTGAGAGTCAGAATCGCGTCGGTGATCCACTCGGTCTGCTGCTGGAGACACGTCGTCATGTTGCACAGCGCAGCACTGGGGGCGAGCGGGGTGGCAGTGGTCAGCAGGTTGGGGAAGCCCGCCTTCGCCAGCCCCATGGTCGTGCGGATGTCCTTCCCCCACTCGTCTTTGAGCGAGCGGCCGTCGCGCCCGCGCACGTCGATGCGCGAGAGCGCACCGCTGCCGGCGTCAAAGCCGGTCGCGAGGATAACCGTGTCGAGCTCGTACACCGTCCCGTCGGCGAGCTGGATGCCGTCGGGCACGAAGCGGGCGATGGCGTTGTGGCGCACGCTCACGGCGTCGACGTTGTCGCGCAGGAAGACCTCGTAGTACCCATTCTCGAGGGGCACGCGGTGGGTGCCAAACCCATAGTCGGCTTTTACGTCCGGGACGAGCGTCTTGACGAGGTGGGGGTCGTTCTTGAGCCGCTCGCGCTGCTTGCCGGCTACAAACTCGGAGACGTCCTCGCTCGCGGCCTTGTCGAAGAAGATGTCAGGGAAGGACGCGAGCCAGAACTTGAGCGAGCCGTGGTCGTACACCTCTTGCATGTGCTTGATCCGCTCCTCGGGGGTGCACTCGTAGTACTTTTTCGTAAAGTCGAACTGGAAGCCGGAGAACGTCGTGGGGATGACGTCCTTGAGCGAGGCAAACTCGTCCTTGTACGCGGCCTGGTCGGCCGCGTCGAGCTCTGGGTTCTTCATCGGGAGGGTGTACTGCGGCGTGCGGGCAAAGACAGTGAGATGGCCACAGTCGGGCGCGATGGACTGGATCACCTGGATACCCGTCGCACCGATGCCGACCACACCCACGCGCTTGCCAGCGACCTGGACCCCTTCCTTGGGGTAGCTGGACGTGTATTCGATCTGGCCCTTGAACGAGTCCTGGCCCTCGAACTGGTTCGTAATAGGCGCAGAGAGCATGCCGCCACACGAGACGAAGAACTGGCAGTCGACCGTGTCCCCTGCATCCGTCTTGATCGTCCACCGGCTGGATCCTTCGTCGAATACCGCACTGGTGATCCTCGCATTGAACTTGATGTCCTTGCGGAGGTCGAGCCTCTCAGTCACGTACTGGAGCCACTGCTCGATCTCGGGCTGGCCGGGGAAGCGCTCCTTCCACGACCAGTCCTTGTACAGCTGCTCGTCAAAGATGTACTGGTAGATCTTGGATTCCGAGTCGAACCGCGCGCCCGGGTAGCGGTTCCAGTACCATGTGCCGCCGACGTTGCTGCCCGCCTCGTAGAGGATGACGTTGAGGCCGGCCTTGCGCAGCTGGTAGAGCTGGTACAGGCCCGCCACGCCTGCGCCCATGACCACGGCGTCGTACTGCGGGATCGTCATGCTGGTAAGCCGGGGAGGGTGTGTGTGTGTGGGTTTGTGCGACGCGAGGCTAGATCGATAAGAAGAGTCTGGTTGATCTCGTTGTTCGCGTCTAGTCTTAGTGTTCTAAGGACTAGGTGAGATACCTCGACCCCCCCTCGCAGACTGGGAGTCTTTATATTCCCTCCCCATGCCAACCTCGCGCTCGCTAATGACATTCCGATGCGCCCGCCCCAGAGGATGACCAGCCCACCGGCTACGCGACGGCTACGCGGAATCCAACATCCCAACCCAAAACCGATCGCACCGACACGCAGCAAGACAAATGACTGTACTCTCTGTGTGCGCATGACGCTGCTAGCAGCGGCCCACCGCCGCCCGGGTGACACCTTAGCACGGTGCAGACACCACGCCGAGGGAGAGGTACGCAGGCACATGCTGGCTGTATGCGTGGGTGGGTCGGTGGGCTGGTGGAAGCTCGCCACCTCTTGGATCGAAGCCCACGAGGAACCCGATGCCACCCACAGAATCAGGTGACGACGGTCGAAATCTTATCAGGTGATGTGCCGGTCTTTCTCGGCTACTCTGCTTCCCCATCGCTCGCTAGTTCGGCGACTAGACTATGCACGCTTCACGCGACTTCCCTTCATGCTTCAGGCGAGCGAACGCGCGGGATATGCGAGAAAATGCAAACAAATACAAATACAAACAAGTCAATACGGCAATCATACCGCTCGCTCTGCGGCCACAGTACAGACAATCCGTGATCGGTGCACAGCAGCAGGTGAGCAGTCAGTCAGTCTACCGGCGCCCTTGCCGGGGTCTGCCTTTGCCGGTGGCCTTTCCGAAACGTATGTGGCGTGGGACGATCTCGCCTCGATCCTCGAGATCGAGCTGCCGTGCCAGATTGGGATGGGGCACACTTGGCGTGCATGCGTGCGCTGGGCACTGAGTTCATCGAGGGGAGGGCCCGCCCGCAATGTAGATCGTAGTGTATCGGGAGGAGGTATGGAATGACGAGCGTGCCGGACCGGCATCATGTGGCTAGCGAGACGAGACGAGATGAGACGAGGCGGACCCCCGTCGAGCATGCTATGGCATCTAATCGACTATCCAGAGCGAGCGGGAGTGGTGAGCCCTCGCGCTTGGCATCGGCATTACGGGCGAGCACAGATTACTTTACGCTACGACTGGTGCTGCTCTCGGAAGAGATGGGGGCCCCGTCTGTACATCTCGGTGACTGTTGTAGATAGGTTCAGTCCGTCCAGACTGCAGAGAATCGTCGCGAGACTGCTCGGCGACGTCGACAATGGAATGCGAGGTGGTGAACAGAATGCGACGGTTATCAGAAACCGGTCCCTCACGGGCTAACCCGATGTACGGTGTACCAACGACTACTCTCCCACGGGCTGCCCGGTTTTCGGCACATAGCTAACTCTCCCACGGTTAACACTATGTTTCAATGCGCTTCTTATCTACGCCACCCATTTCTGTAACATGGCCATCGATCGATGGATATTTGCTCCCGCTCGCTCTCTGAGGCACGATTTTCCAGTCGCGTCCAGGGCGTCAGGGGAAAGGGGAAAAGGGGCGCAGTAAGACAGTCATCACACATGCGCCCCTATGTGTTGTGTGTATCAAGTTGTGTGTATTCTCTCTTGTGTGTGTGTCACTCCCGCAGCTCCATTCTCTTTCTTCCTTTCCTTCTGTTTGTCCGCAGCCACCCAGGCCACCGCCTCTCTCCGTCCGTTCCGTCAGTCATCCGTCGTCGTCGTCGTCGTCCCTCCTCTCTCCGCCGGAAATCTTTCATCTCACTCAACAACAGCGTCTTACTCATTCTCCACACCCACTCCTACTCCTACTCTCTCCCTAGGCAAGCTCTTCTCCTTCACGCCGAGCACTCACCCGCCCACGCCCCAAGACCCGCTCGCCCCGGCCCAGCCCACTCTCACTCACTCACTCTCTCACTCCACCGCACAGCCCTGCGCCAAGGACAATTACATTAACTGCGCGCGCGCAAGACCACCTCCGCTCGGTTCCAGCAAAACTCTCACCAAACAACAACTACCACTCTCTCTCCCACCCACTCTCCTTAACCCCTCCTACCCACCCTCACGCCCACTCCGATGCGCGCCGCCACCCTCGCCCTCGCCGCGTCCACCCTCGCGGCCTCCGCCCTCGCAGCGACCGTCTGCAACGGCGACGCCTCCCTCTGCGACCGTCTCTACTCGAACATCACCTACATCGGGACGCACAACTCGTACTCGGTCGGCACCGCCCTCCCCAACAACCAGCTCAAGGACGTGACCGCCCAGCTTGTGCGTATCGTTGCATCCTGCCTGCCTGCGTGAAAACCGGCGTGCTCCATAGCGGAATGGGGCGGGCAACCGAACCGAACCCAACCCAGACCTACCCACTCCATTCAGCCCAGTCCACCCACGCGCGCGCGCGTGCGGTGACGCGGTCGTCCATCGCGTCGGGCCCACCACCCCTCCCTCCTTTGCTTCTGGCTCATGCCTGCGCTAACACCAGAACGATGGCGTCCGCGTCCTCCAGATGCAGGTGCACGAGAACAACGGCGTCCTCAGCCTGTGCCACTCGCTCTGCGTGCGTACTCACTTCCCCTCAACTCGCTGACGCCCAGGCACTGCAGAACTCCGGCCCCCTCCAGGACTACCTCTCAAAGGTAGCCGACTGGCTCAAGGCGAACCCCAATGATGGTGAGTCTATGCCGTGCGCCCTCATTCTCCACAAGAGAGAGTCAGGCCGGGCGTGCGCTCGCTCACGCTCGCCCGCTCGCCCGCCCGCCCGCCCGCGCTAACCCCCAGTCGTCACCCTCATCATCGTCAACAGCGAGAACAAGCCCGCGTCGGACTACGCCACCGTCTTCCAGGCCGCGGGGCTCGCTGACCTCGCGTACTCGCCCGAGGCCGCTTCCCTCCCCGTGACTGGCTGGCCCACGCTCGGGAGCATGATCGACAGCGGGAAGAGGCTGGTTGCGTTTATCGACAACCAGGCGGACTTTGGCTCCACCCCGTGGATTATCGACGAGTTCTCGAACATCTGGGAGGATGCTTATGGTGAGTCAGGATCCGACGAACGGCCAGCGAGGGTCGCAGAGCTGCAAGTCGGGGTAACAGGGCTCCTGTCGCAGGTCGCACAGCCATGGCCGGCGGGTCTGGGCTTGCGTTGCTCTTGACCGGGCTTGCGAGCTGTGACGTGCTCGTCCAGGCCATATCTCCAGTGAAGGCTGCATGGGAGTCCAAACGGCCAGTGCTGTTGATTCCGTCTGCAATGCTGGGTATCGCGGATGCTAAGCTATTGAATCAATGACTATGCTCCGCAGCCCAGCTGCAGGTCCAGAGCTGTCATTGCTGCGATGCCATGGCGGATCTGCGACTGCGAGTCACAAGCACCCATGCCTGGTGATGGTGGGGGCAGACCGGCAGCGATCCGTGGCTCGACCACAGTCGCAGTGCCGTGGCTCGCGGTTTAGACCAGCTTCCGTCGTGACCTGGTCGCAGCTCTGCGGCAAGCCGCAGTGCCGCTCCTGCTCGCGCTAACCCCCAGACGTCACCGACCAGTCCTTCGGCTGCGCCGTGAACCGCACCTCGGGCGACACCAACTCGCAAATGTACATGATCAACCACTTCCTCGACAAGTCCTTCGGCGGCATCCAGGGCGTCTTCGTGCCCAACCGCGAGCTTCTCAACGAGACAAACGCAGCCGAGGGCCCCGGCTCGATCGGCTTCCACGTCGACAACTGCCTCCAGCTCTACGGGCGCAACCCGAACATCATCCTCCTGGACTACTATGACTCGGAGGGCTCCGCCCCCTTCGAGGTCGCGAACAGGCTCAACGGCCTCCCCGCGCCGTCGCAGAGCGTCACCCCGGCCGACTATGCCCCGCTCACTGCGTCTAGTGCGCAGGCGTCCGGCTCGCCTACCGGCTCGGGGGGCGCGACCGAGGCATCGGTATCCACGCAGGCGCTGAATGCTGCGCGGGGGATGTCGCCCGCGACGGGGATGGCGGCTGCTGCTGCGCTGGCGTGTGTGGCTGCGGCGGTGTTGGCGTAGAGCGCGAGCGTGAGCGAGCGTGTTGAGCTCGCGGCGCGGATCGAGCGCAGCGGGTACGAGGATTGTACTGTAGCGTACAAACATCTAGGACATATGCAGCCGTCAGGCGGTGTACTGAGCGAGCGGGGTAATCATCACTGTGCGAGTACGAGTCGTTTTGGCTTGCGCAAGGGGAAAGTCGAGAGGCCGTAGGGAGGCTCGTAGGTCGTGAAGTTGATAGGAGTGCACGGGGCTACAGTACGCTTTGGATCATGTCTCAACTCAAGCTCGAGGCGTGAGGTCATCCCGGTGGGCTGATGATCGGACTGGTACTGCAATGCGCAGAGAGTCGTCTCATGGGCTGATGCGGGCGTACTGTTCCAATTCGCCCTCTGTGTAACAACTGACGGTCATGCGAGAGTCATACTGACTCACCTCGGGAACTAGGGACGGTCATACGAGATCAACTGAATCAAACCCGACGAGCGTGCGATACGAGAGATGAGAACAAAGGAGAGACAAGCAAGCACAGAGCATTAAGGTAGCACAGGCAAGTCTGGACAGCTGGACAGCTGGACAGCTGGTCGTGCTGCCTGACCCTCTTGGGTAAGAGCAGTCCTTCTCGCCTTGTGAGTGGATTTTGCTAGTTCGCGAGGAAGCCATGACGACCTTTTGAAAACAGCTGTCGCAAGCGCGAGGGCAAGGTGAGTCCCGCCTCCGCCTCCGCCTCCAGCTGCCAGGCCCGGCCCGCGAGAACTATATGAGAACAGATTCGTCTCGGCGAGTGATGTTGATGCGATGCATATGCTGAACGCTGCTGTCAGGCGCAGCGTTGTCGTCGAGTCCCCCTCCTATCCTCATCTTCATCCTCCTCTGTCTTCACGCCTTATCTCCTGCACCTCCCCTCCGTCACCTCCCCAACTCTTCACCCTCGCGCCGCGGGCCGTCCCATTCCTCCCTTCTAAGACGGATCGCTCACCCCCACACCCCGCTCACAACCCAAACTTGGCTTTGACCTCCCCCGCCCCTTCAGGCAGCCCGTCGAAACAAGTCCTCAACCTCGGGTCGGAGCGGAAGACCAGCACCGGCGCGCGCTCGCGCTCGCGCTCGAGCTCCTCTGCGACACTGTTGGAGGGCGCGATGATGGTCGAGACGGAGGCGTCGCCGGCCTCGCTTGCTTGGGCGGAGGGGGCTGGGGAGGCTGTTGCGCGGAACTGGGGTTAGTTCGTCATTCGTCTCAGGCTGAGAGGGGGTGCGGTGGTGTTGAGGGAAAATGAGGGGCGTGGAGATCGGTTGGGGGACGCGCAGATGGCATACCGCGCACAAGGGCGTCGAGTAGTTTTGAGGGGGCGCCTGGAGTTCACGGTCGCCAGACTGCAGACAAGGCAGTATGATACAGCAACGTTTCATTGCCGCGCTGACGCGACAGACGGCACAGGTCCAGCATGTAAACGAAGAACGCTGAGCAGCGCTCTCCAGAATAGATGAAGCCTGCGTTGCCACCCCTGCCGTCTCGTACCAGTGCCCGTGTCGTAGTCCCACTCCTGTATCCCAATCCAGACGCGTCCACTACACCGAAGCAGCTAGCGGCAGATGCACCGAGTCCTGTCCACTGCCGCTGCACATGCTCCCCCCTTCCACCCCCCCCCC
>BCJH01000010.1:466638-504100 GCA_001600275.1 Cutaneotrichosporon curvatum | reverse complement strand
CCCCCGCCAATCCACGTCCCCCCCTTTGTCCGTAGAGGTACTCACGGTAGACGCAGCTGGCGAGTACAGCTCCCTCTCGCGCCTAGGCGATTCTGCCATCAGTCAAGCTCTATTCAACGAGCTAGCTCCACAACACCCACCGATACCAGCAAGCGTCCCCTTCACCGCAGGCAACGGTGGCGCCCTGCGCCGCGGGGTGCTCTCCCCTCCTCTGTGGGTTTCAAACGCGGTCGATACAGGAGACACGGGCGACCGGGGCGTGGTGGACATGGACATGGTTTTGTTGACGTTTGGCGAAACAGTGCACAGATTTTGCCTCCACCTTGTTGTCCTGCGTCAGACTTGGCTTGATTTAGACGCCGATCATAATCACGGCGCCGAGGCTCCGAGGCTACTTGGGCTATATCCATACCCCGCGGCCCCATGACCTCATTAGTTCCCCCGCACGCGGCGCTATGCGAGCGGGCAGCGGCAAGCGGGGGAGAGGTGTGAGGAGTGATCAGGCGAGCTGCTGCCGGGCAGGCGAGAAGCGGCCTGGCAAAGACAGGCAAAGCATGTGCTAGAGCATAGTGAATGATTCGACGTCGGAACTCAGATACCTCGTCTGTCCACTGTCCGCGTCTCCCACATAGCCAGCTGTCTATTTACATCTGCGACATCCCCCGCAGCTAATATATTACTAGCCCCGACTCTCGCCACTGCCAGCTCCAGCTCCATCACCACATACACGCCATGACCCTCCTCGGCAAGCTGAAGAAGTCGTTCATCCCCGCCGACCCGAAGCGCGCGCTCGACGCCCCGCCGGGTGTGGTGCGGCCGCATGTCATCTTCGACATTAGTATCGGCGACAGCCCAATCGGGCAGGTCGAGCTGGGTAGGTAGAGCGACTAGGGGACGCCGCTGACGGTGCCAGAGCTCTTCTCGGACATCACTCCGCGCACGGTTGAGAACTTTAAGCACCTCGCGTCGGGGGAGCATGAGTTTGGCGGCGAGACCCATGGGTACGCTGGGTCGACGTTCCACCGTGTCGTCCCTGGCTTCATGATCCAGGGTGGTGACATTGTGCGCGGCGACGGGACGGGCATGTACTCGATCTACAAGGGCGCGTTCGAGGACGAAAACTTCAAGGTCAAGCACGAGTTCTCCGGCATTCTCAGCATGGTGAGTAGCAGTGAGGCGGTGGGGTGTGGCGCAAGCCTCTGCCACAAGATGGGTGCGAGGACCAGTGTCGCGCGCGTTAGCGTCGCGCTCACCTCCATGGGGCGGTCCACCTCTCGGCCATACCGGCGCCGCTGCAACTGCTGCAGTGATGCTTCCACTCGCACACTCGCTGCGCTCGTGTACTCGTGGTCAGTGCTGACCCCAGGCCAACTCCGGCCCCAACACCAACGGCTGCCAGTTCTTTATCACCACCGCCCCCGCCGAGTTCCTCGACGGCAAACACGTCGCCTTTGGCCGCGTCGTGCACGGCATGGACGTCGTCCGCGCCGTAGAAGTCACCCCCACCCGCTCCGACAGGCCCGTCCAGCCCGTGGTGATCACAAACTCCCGCGTCATCGACAGCACCGACTCCAAGGCCGCCAACGTAGGTAACGCAGCCGCGGGGGGTGCCGTGCCCACAGTCGACCACGGAGCGGGTGCCGCGCCTGTCGCGGCTGCGGCTGCGCCTGCGGGTGGTAATCCCGCTGCCCCTGCTGCGGCTACCAACACTACCGCAACGGGTGGACCAGCTGCCGCTGGTACTGGGTCTGCGCCTGTCGCGGTGCCCGGCGCCGGGGGAGGCTTCTCCGGCGGGCAGGCGATCAAGAAGGTCCCGACGCACACGGACACGTCGCGGTCCCCGTCGGACCCTACTGCGCCGCGTACCAAGATGAGCGTGTTTGGCGACTCGGGGGGTGACTTTGCGGACTCTTCCCCGGTCGACCGTGCGCGATAGTTCGAGCGCACGCGGTAGTTGACTTGGATGGACGGTAATGGCATGGCGCTGCGGTAGTTAGTTAGTATATCAGGAGAACTCGTAGTGAGTTGCGATGAGTGAGATGCAACGTTGGAAACGAAGTGCGTGCTGCGAGGAGAAGTGGGTGTTGTAAAAGAGAGGGGCGTCTGACGAGCGCATTGTGTGCGTGAGGATCGACGTATGTGTTCTGCGTGTGTGTGTGGCATATCAATGTCACTCGGATGAGTACCACATGCCACCTTCGTCAGATGATGGGACTACCATTATCCACATGAGCAGAGATCATCCATGCTTTTGCATCGGCCGAGGCAATTCCATAGGAGCTACTCGGAGAGACACGGCAAAGTCTACACGCTAGCTCACGTCAAGCTCCTTCACATCATCTTCCGTGAAGGCCAAACGGCAACTCGTGTGTGAAGCAGGTGAAGATCAAGTTCATTTCGAGCCTAGCACCATCAGCTACCCGCTCAATGCCGCCCTGCCGAGCACTGCCGCAGCGGCAGTTGTCTACGTAGGCGGTGCTGACGATGTGGTGCAGATTGGTGCTACCGTTCTGGTCTGCCGAATGTGAGCACGTTCTGCTAGCATAACCTGCCGAAGTCTGGGCGCAGGAAAAGTCAACCATGTGGCCGAAGCATGTGGGTATGCTTGCTCAGTGGCAACGGTCGTAGATCTACCGAGCCCTGCCTACGCCGGCGTCGAGGGCTGTACGCGAACCGAGATTTATCCGGCGATTGCTTCAACGCCGCGCACAGCCGTGGGTTGCTTAACGACGCCAACCGAAGCCAGCTTTCAATATACAAGCGATGACGCCAAGATTGCTAGACGTGTGGCCGCTGTGGAGGTGGAGACGCCAAGTTTATGCGGCGTGTTCCTGCGGCATGTACTCACTGTCTCACCCCAGCGGTATTGAACGGCAAGAAATATGCTTGTAGGCGTATGCCTGTACCTTGGTCCATAACCGCCATTGCTTGCCTGCATTTCGAATGTGCATTAATGGGGTCAATGGATGGCCTGGATGGCTTCCCGAGAGCGGAAAGCCCGGCAACAGCGACACAAACCAGATCTCAACCGAGGTTCGGTTAAGCCTGATATCAAGGAATCAAAAACTCCATGCGGCATGGCAAAAGTCACTTGCTGCGGACACTTGTCGGCACGCTCGCAATACCTGGCGCACAGTCATGGCCCCATGGCCCCATGTGTCAAGACTTGACTGCTTGGCATCACCCGTGACGCATTTTGTGGTGTTATTTTTGAGGTCTCGGCGGTATGGAGGGGTCATGAAGCAGATTGCAGTCGGCCGCCATCGGAGCAGGGCTTGACTACGAAAAGGGGGAAAACACTTGGCACAAGGCTTATTCGCCACCAACCAGCCCTCTCATGGGCGACTAGTCGGCCATGGGTGATGATAGACATTATGATCGGCAGTGGCGGGCCATGGACCCTCCACCCCCGCCTGGCGACGGACTCGTGCTCGTCTTCGGTGCCGGGGTCGAGTGCGGGGGCTCGATCCCCACTACCTCAAGCAAGGAGACTACTGTGGATGCCCCAGAGGCAGATACCGCTCGGCGTTGGGTGTTGTCGAATCGCAGCGGCCGCACCACGCCGCGGCAGGGTTGCCCCAAGTGGTTTCGTGAATCAAGCTATGGGAAAGAGCGTCTTGTACCGTTGGATGCCGGGCCCCCTCAGGGGCGGCCAACGGCAAACCATGGCTAGTCATTAGCCTGACCGTTGCTCGCTACGCGGAAAGCTGGACCTCGTGCCGCCTCGTCTGCGTCTATTGACATCAGGCGCCCCCCCCCCCTCCCCCTCCACGTTTATCCGTTGCTAACCGCAATCCCGTGGCGTCTCGCCGCGCGGGGTCGGCCGGGGTGCTCGGGGTACGGACCCTGCAACAAGCACCATGATCTCGGATTACCGTCAAGCCGCTGCGTCACGCGCGCGCTGACGCTATTCCAGGAAGCCGAGAACAAACCACCCAAGCAAGCCTTGCCCGCTCAGCGTTAAATAGCTTGATGCAGGACCCAGCTGACAATCGTCCACCCCCACCTCTCTCACATCTCATACACCATGCCGTTCTTCAAGAAGGACAAGAAGCTCGCAAACCCACAGGAGCACGCTACCGAGCCCGACCTCAAGGATGGCGACCTCCTTCATGTCGACCACCCTGTTGCCAAGGGGCTCGACCCCAATGCGGCGAACATGCTTGCCCATTACGAGTATGTTCCCGACACTGTGCAGGAGAAGCGCCTCGTTCGCAAGATTGATCTCCACTTGCTTCGTGAGTGAACTTGGAAAACGCAGCAAATGAAGAAAAATGACTAACCCCAGCCATGCTCTGGTTCATGTACCTCCTGAACTACCTCGACCGCACCAACATTGGTAACGCCAAGGTTGGCGGCAAGGCCAAGGGTATGGAGCACGACTTCAACCTCGACAAGAACGGCTACTCAGTCATCCTTCTTATTTTCTTCGTCGGTTACCTGCTCTGGGAGGTGCCTTCCAACATGATGCTTGCCCGCTCGAGGCCCGCCATTTTCCTCCCCACCATCATGTTCGTCTGGGGCGCCATGTCCATCGCCGTCAAGGGTATCAACAACATGGGCGGCATGGTCGGCTTCCGTTTCTGCCTCGGCCTCGTCGAGGCCGGTTTCTTCCCCGGTGTCATGCTCCTCATGTCGTGCTGGTACAAGCCTGCCGAGCTGTCGAAGCGTATCGCTCTTTTCTACACTGCATCCCTCCTGGCCGGTGCGCTCGGTGGTCTGCTTGCCGGAGGTATCATCGACGCCCTCGAGGGCAAGGGTGGCGTCCGCGGCTGGAAGTGGCTCTTCATCATTGAAGGCCTGATGACTGTCGGCGTCTCCATCGTTGCCTTCTTCGTTCTCCCCAACTACCCCCTCACCACCAAGTGGCTCAGCGAGGAGGAGAAGTTGCTCGCCACTGCCCGTCTCCTTGCCAACCAGGATGCCGCCGAGGAGGCCCCCCACATGAGCCACTGGACTGCCTTCAAGCTCGCGTGCAAGGACCCCAAGACTTGGGTCTTCGTCATCATCTACAACCTCCTCAACATGGTCGGCACGATTTCGTACTTCTTCCCCACGCTCATGGGCACACTCGGGTACCATGGCCGCATGGCGCAGTACATGACTGTCCCCATCTACAGTGTTGCCCTTGTCATCTCCGTCACTCTCGGTTACATCGCCGACAGGACCCGCCAAAAGGCCTTCATCGTGGCGGCTGCTGCTGCGCTGGCGTGCGTCTGCTTCATCATCGTTGTGGCTGTGCCCAATCACAAGGTCAAGTACGCCTTCATCTGCTTTGGCGCCGGCGGTATCTGGACGGGTGTCCCCGTCTTCCTCTCGTGGATGGTCACCATGTTCGACGGCCGTGAGAAGCGTGCAGTCTGCATTGCTATCATCAACGGTCTGGGCAACACCGCATCCATCTACGGCTCGTTCTTCTGGCCCGCCACCGACGGCCCCAAGTACACCATGGGCTTCTCGCTCACCACTGCCTTCTCGGGCTGTGCGTGCATTGTCGCTCTCGTTGCAAAGTACTTCTACGGCGACAGGGGTGTGGCACGCACGTCGTAAGGGTATGGGATTGAATAGATTATCATGGGTTCATTGTATTCGCGTCTAGTGAGATGCTATAAGTTCAGGCTACAGACTGGGTTTCGAGCACGAGAGCCGAGCTGCATTGCGTTGCCAACGACTTGCAATACTAGTACTGACGGTCTGGAGACTCATCGTACAGTCTCGGACAATCTGACACATTGTTTGAGCTTTATTTATTATTTACGACCGTCTTGGTTTTGCGATCAGGACATCCACAGCGCAGCTTAGAGCTCGAAACCATGATATCACCATGCGAACAATTTCCACTGGCAGTTCCATACGACGTCCGCGACCAAATGCATCGCACTGCCAGCTGTCGAGCAACAACACCATCTCTACGAGGCTCACGCAAGGCCCCCGTTCCGAAACTGTCCGAACGGGACCAAAGCTAATATCACCGGCGAGATGGCCGAGCGGTCTAAGGCGCTGTGTTAAGGTGTTGATCATTCGATCATCATCCGCAGTCTTCGGACGTGGGTTCGAATCCCACTCTCGTCAAAAGAGGATTCAGTTCCTCCCAAGCCAGTATTTTTTTGTTTTGCTGCTCGCCGGCAAGATGCTCTGGGTTGCGCGCCATGGCCGATGACTGCCTACAGTATCCGAACTCCACGCTCCACGCCAGCTATAGGTCGTCCGCGTTGTAGACAATTGCAATGGCATGCGCAGGGGAGCTTCGTCGGACGCCTTGCCCAGTCGCTAGCGACAAAGACTTCTATTGGGGTGGTCGTATCAGCCCAGACACACGATCGAGGTGTCGAGTGCGATCCCATCTTCCAGCGCATCGTCTGTCCTCGCCATCGCCTAGTCCACTCGTCCACTTCGTGTACGTGGGTAGCCACCGCCACAGCCGCCGTCAGAGAGAGTTTTCTGTTGAAAGCTGAGCAGTAGGCCTCTGCACCTTAGTCGTCGGTACGCCCGCAACCGTTCGAGCTCTTCCTCCACAGATCCCTTGTCGTCCTCGCCATCGCCAGTCGCACTACGCACGAGCGCTGCACCGCTGCAGCGCCGCCGGACTGCCCGAGCTGTCGACGATGGAAAACATGTCCGGCGAGATGGCCGAGCGGTCTAAGGCGCTGTGTTAAGGTGTTGGTTCTTCAACCATCATCCGCAGTCTTCGGACGTGGGTTCGAATCCCACTCTCGTCAAAAGAGGATTCGGTTCCTCCCAAGCCACCTTTTTGCTGCGCGTCCGTGATGCTGGCGGTACTGTGCATGGCGGCGACGTGTGGTGCTGGCGATGGTTACTGACATAGTGTTATCGGGGGGTAGAATTGAGATGAGATCGAACGTGTGGCTATATATCCATCTCCCGAAGCCCCAAGTCCCAGCCGCTGCTGTGTGTGAGCCTGTGAGCCAACGCGATGCACTTACATGCTGTGCATGATGTGGGTGTGGGTCACGGCCCAGACTTCGCCCCAGTCCTCGCATCCTCCTTCTCCAACTGTGTAATGTAGTCGTCGATCCCGCCCTCGAGTCGGCGCAACCGCCCCGCCTCGAGCGAGTAGACCGTATCCGCCACCTCGCGCACAAAGTGGCGGTCATGCGAGACGAGAACCACCGCCCCCTCGAACTCGCTCAGCGCAGAGATGAGCCCCTGCACAGCGTACATGTCGAGGTGGTTTGTGATCTCATCAAGGAGGAGGAGGTGTGGCCTTTCCCACAGCATGAGGGCCATGGCGAGGCGTGCGCGCTGCCCCCCACTCAGGGTGTGTACTGGTCGTGTAGCCAGAGCGCCGGAGATCTCAAATGCGCCAAGCCATCGTCGTAGGTCGCCCTCCTTTGGCGGTGTGTCCGCCCCGATGGAGGAGGCGGTAGTCCGCTCGCGGAGCAGCTGCAGTGCCGGCTCGGCTATGCCCGAGAGCTGGTCGACATAGTGCTGGGAGTAGTGGCCAATCCTGGCTCGGGGGTTGGTCACGACGCTCCCGGCAGTGGGGAGGACGTTGTCAAGCAGCTGGACGAGGGTGGACTTGCCGCAGCCATTACGCCCCACGATGGCGATGTGGTCCCCTGCCTCGATGGCGAGCTCGATGCTCCGCAGAGTGCGCGACTTCTTCCCCTTGTAGGCGTAGCTAGCGTTGTGCAGCGCGACTACTGGGCTGGGGGTACGCAGCGCCTCTGGCTGGGGGAACTTGAAGTCCACGCCCTTCTCTGGACCGATGAGCTCGATCTCGGGACGCATCGTGTCATGAAAGCCCGCCCAGTACGAGACCTTGAAGCGCTTCCCGTCCTCGGTCTTGTCGATGCCTGCCATGCGCTCGAGCTTCTTCCCCCGGCTGGCGACTTGGTTGAGCACCTTGTCGTCCCCGTGCTGCCTGGCGTGTTTCTCCATCTTCACCAGGGAGGCCTTGACGTGCTCCCTCCGCTTCTCGAGGGCGGCGTGCTGCCGATCCCGCTTCTTCTTGAGCTCATCCTCGGCTTGTTCGTAGTCATCGTAGTTGCCAGGATGGTAAGATAGTTGCTTATCCTTGAGACGGATGATCTCCTGGGACACGCCGTTGAGAAAGTCCCGGTCGTGGGAGACACACACGATCGTCACGTCCAGAGTGGCGAGGTAGTCCTGCAGCCAGGCTATGGCTGGGAGGTCGAGGTGATTCGTGCACTCGTCAAGGAGGAGGACGTCTGGCTCGACAAACAGCGCCTTGGCGACCGCCACGCGCATCCGCCATCCTCCGGAGAATGAGGCAATCGGTGCGTTCTGTGTGCTCTCGTCGATATCCAGCCCAGCGAGGATGGCGCGCGCGCGCGCCTCTGCCCCGTTCGAATCGAGGCCCTCCAGCTCAGAGTACAGTGTTTCGAGGACGTGTGCAGTGACTTGCCCATCTGACCTGTGCCTCCACAGTTCCGCGCGGATAGTCTTGGCCATGTTCCGCGACTCGAGCGCCGCCGAGCGTGCGAGCTTTCCCCTCCTCCCAGAGCGGAGGGTTGCCTTTTTGTGCGCAGTCTCCATCCGCTCAGCAGCCACACGGGCGATATACGCATCCAGTGCGCCCTTCTTCTCCCCCTCGATGGCGCGGACGTCGTCTATCCGCTTCTGGCGCTCCTCGTCGGCTGAGAGGACAGTCTCGAGCACGGTCTTGTCCGTGTCCACGACGTCCAGTTGGGCGATGTACAGTGTTCTCAGGTTCTCGGGGAAGCCAACGAGGCTGTGGTCGCCTATGGCTTTGAGTAGCGTAGACTTGCCGGTACCGTTGCGTCCTACCAGGCCATAGTGGCACCCGGCTCTCAGGTTCAACCGCGCGTCGACGAGGAGATCGGCGTCATCGACAGTCACGTTCACATCGCGGAGGTCGACGTCGCGCGAGAGGGTCGAGAGAGTTGCTGAGTGGAAGCGCGACTGTTGGGAGTAGGCCGTGACTACGGGGGGCTTGGGTGTTCGTGTGGCTGCGTCAGGCGGGGCCATGGTGTTGGGCGTGGGTCGTTGGCTGTAAGCTATAGAAGAGGTGTCCTCTATGTGAGGTGATCAATCGTCCGTATGCGATTGTCCGATTATAAGCTGAGAGCTGGTCATCCATCACCGCGTGCAACACCTTCGAGAGGGAGTGGTCGCGGCGTATGTCATGCAATGCAGAGTTACCGACTTACATCCTACAGACACTTCGGATCCGACCGGTCATGGCCGGTTCGGATCCGCCATCACCAGTGCAGTGGCTCGTGGCGCCCCTTCACGCATCGCCATTATGCATGCACATCGCGTCTTGCAGCTTGCAAGCTTACATGGGACTACGTGCAACAGCTGCAGGTGGGTTGACGTTCTCCAACCGACCTGACTAAATATAGAAGACCAGCTCGTCCACATACCTCGTTTCCGTGTGACTTCCGCCCACGCCGCAGTGTTCCGTCCGCCGCTGACTGCCCTTGCCACACATGCCCACACACCATGCCATGCTCACGATATCGATAGCGCGTAGCAGGGAATAGAGATAGGAGAAGTGCGGCGGGGTATGCGCTGCTGCTCGGCATACTTCGCTACGTGTTGCCCGCGATAGGGGTGGATAAGCAACGACCGATGATAAGATATGGATAAGGAGGCCGAAGATTGCCGGGATGGTGTGCGCCACCTTTCGCGCCACTGTCTTCAGGTGTACTGAAGGGATAGTGGTGACAGTGGGATTCGTCGCGCTTCGTGCCCCCCCGCACAAGTCAAACAGGGTCTCCATGCCTGCACGACAGGGCAAGAGCTACTCAGCAATGGCCACTGGAGCAGAACCCACTCTCCACCCGCCAGCTTGCAAGGGACTCATACAATGCATTGGAAGTCTGGACTATTTTGACTGCTAGGTATCTCTCTTTACTCCTTATTACACAAATGCAAGATGCAGCTTAGGTCGAGTTCGAGTTGTCGGCGCACGACCAAGGTGTTCCCTTGGAGGTCTTGGAGACCTCCTGCAGGTCGATGGCGGCGGCGTAGACACCACCGACGGTGATAAAGATACCGATGAGAACGATGAATCGGTTGAACCAGGTCAGGATCTTGTTCCTCATCGAGCGCTTGGGACGCGGGTTCCAGAAACCAAAGTACCAGAACTGCCTGTTGAAGAACCTTCCCGGGTTCTCGGGGTCACGGTAGTGGTCGTAGAGCCACATGATGGCGTAGGGCATGAGGCACATGGTGGGGCAGAAGAGCGCTCCGATGAAGCCGATGAGCGAGCCAAAGACGGGGATGGCAGATGCGAGGATGTATGCGACAAGGACGCAGCCAAAGGTGCAGGAGAGCCAGACCATCCAGTGAACGGGCGTGCTGCTGGCGAGGTGCTTGGAGCCACGGAGGATGCGCACGAGGAGGTACTTGGCGGGGATGTGGGTGTAGATGGTGAGGGTGACGAGGAGAGCGGGGATGGCAATGCCGTAGCAGATACGCTTCATTACTGGGCCGGCCGAGCCGAGAGCCGGGACGGCAACGTAGTCGCCGCAGAAGGCGTAGGTGATGGCGCCGATGACAACGTAGAGGATGGTGACAAAGCCCTGGCTCCAGAGGAGGGACTTGGTAAAGTCGCGAGGGTTGCGCATCTCGGAGACGATACCAAAGTAGGTGGGGGTAGCGGCCGAGGCGAAGACGAGCTGGGCGACGGAAGTCATGGCCCGGGCAAAGGTGGGGTGGCCGACAATGTTGATGGTGATACTCTCGCCTGCTGGGAGGTCGTGAGGCTCACCCTGGACACCCACGGAGATGACGAGGATGAGGATGGCGGCGACGATGGAGATGACACCGATCCAGCCAAGCCAGGCGATCTGGCCGAGGGTGCGGATCGAGGCGAGGAGGAAGCCACAGATGGCAGCGACTGCGACGAAGACGGCAGTGCAGGTGGCGTGGAGCGAGACGGCGTTGAGCGAGGTGGACAGCGCAGAGATACCCGAGCCAGCGACAAAGATCATGTACAAGCACGAGATGACGGCAAGGACATCGCGCCCGACACGGCCCCACATGCGGTAGCCGACGTCAGAGATACTGTAGATCTCGGGGTGGTTGAGCTTGAACGTGCCAATGATGTAGTCGGCCCCTGCGAGGTCAGTGCTGTCCAAGAGAAGCAGGTATTGTAGATCTGCTGCGACTCACAAGTGACAAGCGCCTGGATAACAATGATGAGGATGATACCGGGGACCATGCCGACTGTCTTGAGGACGTCGGGAATGGAGAGAACACCGAGACCGACGTTGGCCTTGGTCATGAGGATAGAGGAGCCCATCCAGCCGACGTTGCGGTAGTTGGGTCCTCCCTCCTCCATGTCGCCAAAGACGGCATCGACTACATGGTCGGCGGGCTGGACCTCGATGTCGTAGATCTGGTCGACCTTTTTGTCGTTGCGGTAGGTAGGGAACTGGCCATGGGCACCATTCTCGTGATAGACCGGCTCGTGGTAGACCTTCTCATCGATGGTCTCGATCTGCTGCTTCTCGATGCCGGACATCGTGGTGGGGAGAGGGAGAGGAGAGGAGGAGAGGAGGGAGGGAGAGACAGTGGGGCTACGTGGGGAAGATGGGTCGTGTCTTGCTTTATAGCTGTCTGAGAGGCTCAAGGGAGACCTTTTCTGCCTATCGATGTGGGGAAGGAGAGAGCGCTAGTGGTGGATCTCCAGGACAGGAGAGAGCAGCAGGTCGCGAATGGACGGGATCGAACGAGCCGTGAGTCAAAGGGGTGAGGTGAGGCAGGCGAGACAAGACGCAGGTGAGAGGTAGGTCGCAGGATCTTGCCCCGCATATCCCCAGCCGCCAGGCCGCAGGTTGCCTATCGCCAGAGAACCCTTTGCAATCTGACTCTCTCTCTCTCCAGTTACTACTACTACTGCGACATTGCCCACGAGCCCCGCCCCGGGCCCCTTGCCGCTGCCGCCTCCGCCGCTGATGCGGTCGAGCAAGGAGGGGGGCCGCCGGGGGTTCGACGAAAATGCCGACATAATCCATTTCGTTCACCCAGAGTGTGTAGGTAAGCCCCCTCGGCGCCTAGAACAGATGAAAGCCTGAATGCCTAAATGTGTTCTCGGTGCCAAGACCGGGGATGCTGCAAGCACCTGCTGGACACCTGTGCCGCGGCAGGACCGCTACGTATGCAGGCAGGCACCAGAGATGATGGAGCGTGTACAAGGAGAGGAGACGGATCTTGCCGCCGACCGAATTCTGTTGCCGGAATGTCTTGTCATCCGTCCAGCGGGGGGGGCTATCAGGGGCCAGGCCAGGCCGCCGCTGTGGAAGTAAAGGTCCAGTAGTGATAGTTAGTGTACTCGAATAAGCACGGTAGAAGCCACGATGATGCTGCAAACTGTGTGCTGATCGTGTGATCACGCCCCGTGCGGATCAGCATCAGCTGACGCCTAGCCGCCCATCATTGATGTAAACCATGTCATTGCGGCGGCTCTGGCTTACTCTAATCCATCGATTCTGCAGCTCTGCAGACTGGATTTCCTCGAGAGCTGCATAGCACACCACTAGTCCTCCTCCCACTTGCTGTGCACAATAGCAGCCACCCCAAAAGCTCTATCCTGCAGGCATCTGCGCGAGATTGCACGTCGGCCGGAGCATGGGCCTCGTAGTATTGGTGGATATCTGACCTTTTCGCTGCGAAATCTGACCTTTTCGGCGAAGAGATTCAAATCACCCCACCAAGCCACCTACGTTTACCACCCATAGCCGATCCTTCGGGCTGACGCTGGGTGTTTTCATTGGCCTACCTTGGCCGGTCTGCCCTCCAGGCTGCCCTGGACGGGGGTCATGTCTACATTCAGTCGGTCTACCCGGGGGCGAGAGAGTGAGTTGCTCTGTTGTGCAGAGATCGATGGGCCGCCAGGCAAGGCACGGGCAGCATAGCGGGTAGCGAGGGGGCGTCGGCAGGAGATGACGCTAAGGGGTGAGGGACGAGAGACAAGGCTCGATACGATACGTGGGGTCGCGATGCCGCCGGTGGTGTAACCGAGGCGACGGTGAGAGAAAGCACGGACGGAGCAGCGGCTACATCTCCGATAGCACGACGCCCGGCTCATGACACGCTAGTCGGCAGGGGCGGCATTGATCTTTCTCGAGAGACCGGCGGCCAGGCAAGCGTGCGAATCTATTCTCAGCGAGCTCAGCGGCTTAGCTTGCGGGTGTTTCGAGTACCGAAGAGCGGGCGAGAACATGAGACATCGCTTCGTCCTTCTCGACGCGAACGAGACGCGAGATGTTTAGCCGTGTAACGCGAATCGAGCTGCTTTACACAGGCTTGACATTCTTCGGCCGCCTGGAGTCTTGGCAGCAGGCTAGCCAGTCCACCACCCACTGTTCACATAACTCCTTGTGTTATTGTACATGACTGTGCCATCCTTTTTACTGCGACGTCTGTTTCCCATACCATCCGATTCCCAGCACAGCCCACGGGACAGCCAAGCAAAGGGCTAGGCAGGGCTCGGACAGAACGTACAGGACACTGCAGGACATACAGGACATGCGAAAAGGATGGATTACATTTCCAGATGTGCCTGGAGTGCACGTGTTTTGTCGAATGTTTATTGCTTGCCTTTCGTTGTTCGATAAACTAGGCTAATTGGAAGTAAGCGCTGGCATGTCAAGCCGAGTAGGCGACACAGATATTCGATAATCGCGATAATCGATAATCAACCCTAGCGTCGACGAGTGGGCGGCTGCTACCTCGGCCCGTGGCGTGGCTCCCCGCGGCGGGGCCGGTTAGTCGCGCGACTACGCGACGCGGAGAGCGCGGAGAGCGCGGAGAGCGCGGAGTGCATGTGGGGGATGGTGAGAAGGGCGCTAGTGACAGGAGATGCATGAGTGTCGCCGGGGACAGGTAGCACTTAGCAGTGTCATGTTGGGAAGGCGGGGAAGTTGGGGTACCAAGAAGTCGTGGCTGTCGACGGTTGGAGACCCCATGAAGTGTTGGAAACAACGTCCACTGCCACCAAGGTGATACAAGAGACACAAAACAGAGTGTCTCAATGCATCGAGACTGTCGCAGCTTATCGTAGCCAAGAAGGAGTGCGTGCATGTCGTTTCTATCTTTGTATGTTTGTGTTCGGAGTGGTCTGGGCATTGTCAGGTGTAGGTGTACTCGGCTGCAGATGCTGAGGACCGAAGCCGTGTCGCAGGATGTAGGACGTGATCGTGAACACAGCTGCCTGCACCCCAGCACTGCACACAAGCTGCATGCATGCCCTTACTAACAATTTTGGTACTCGCAAACGCCCACATTCCTCACGACGACAGCCGGCTCGCAGAGGAGACAGGAGTCTTGTACGCCACAGACCGCCATAGGTAATCGAGCACTCACCGCCTGCCACCTAACAATCTGCACTCTCCCACGGTCCGCGTCACACAGAGCCATACACACAAGTGGAGGAGATGAACACACAACCGATATATCAACCCTTGACGGAAGCAAACCCCCCACGTGCACCAAAAGTTGAGGACTCGATGTCCGCACTGAACATGGATTGCATGACGAAAGGACGATAACGAGCATCAGCTCAACAGCGCTCTCCATCGCTACATCTCGCACTTTGCCCTCCTCATCATGGCGCCCACTAAAACCGTCGGCATCCTGGGTGAGTCTCACTGGCAGCTGAACCGCGTGCATTGCTGCAGGCAGCTCTCACACCCGCCGCTATCTCGCATCTCACCTCCACCCCTACCCCACCCATCCCCGGTATCATCGGCTAACGCTGTCAGGCGGCGGCCAGCTCGGCCGCATGCTCACCCACCCCGCCGCGCTCATGGGCATCCCCCTCCTCATCCTCGACAAGGGAGCCTACACGCCCGCAAAGCAGACGCTCCTCGCCCCGCCCCCGCTGCAGCACCTCGACGGGCCCTTCACCTCGGAGGAGCACATCCGCGCCCTGGCCAAGGAGTGCGATGTGCTCACCGTCGAGATTGAGCATGTCAACGCCGACGTCCTCGAGGCAGTGGAGAAGGAGGGTCTGTGCGAGGTCCAGCCCTCGCCTGGGACTATCCGTCTGATCCAGGACAAGTACCTCCAGAAGGAGCACCTCGCGGCCCAGGGGATCCCTGTTGCGCCGTTCGGTGCGGTGCAGAGCACACCCGAGGCGATCGAGAAGCTCGCTGGGGAGTTGGGCCTCCCGCTCATGCTCAAGGCTAGGACACTGGCCTACGATGGGAGGGGTAATGCGCCGTTGAAGTCGACAAAGCCCGAGGAGATCCAGAAGGCGCTCGAGTTCCTCGGCGACCGACCCTTGTACGGCGAGGGGTGGGCCTCGTACGTCAAGGAGGTGGCGGTCATGGTCGTGCGCAACAAGGAGGGCGAGGTGCGCTCCTACGACGCGGTGGAGACGATCCACCGCGACTCGATCCTGCGCGTGTGCCTTGCACCCCTGCGCGCGTCCGGCGACGGCATGGACGGCATCAACCAGCGTGCGCGCGAGCTCGCCGAGAAGGCAGTCGCGACCCTCAGCGGTGCGGGCATCTTTGGCGTCGAGATGTTCCTCCTCGCGGATGGTGAGTCATAGCTACATCATTGCTAATACCAGGCTCGCTCCTGCTGAACGAGATCGCCCCGCGCCCCCACAACTCGGGCCACCACACCATCGAGGCGTGCAACACCTCGCAGTTCGAGAACCACCTCCGCGCGATCCTCTCCCTCCCGCTGGGCGACACGTCCCTGCGCGTCAACTCGGCCGCGATGGTCAACGTCCTCGGCGTCTCCGGCTCGATGGACCCGGTCCTCAAGATCCGCGACGACGCCTACGCCGTCCCCGGCGCCACCGTCCACCTCTACGGCAAGACCGAGTCCCGCGCCGCCCGCAAGATGGGCCACATCACCGTCACAGGCACATCCGACGCCGAGGTCCGCGCCCGCGTGCGCACCCTCCTCTCGCAGCAGCCCGACCTAGACAGCACCTTTATCGACAGCGTCGCCCCCGCCCCCGTCGCCGGCCACTCCCACCCCCAGCCCCTCGTCGGTATCATCATGGGCTCGGACTCCGACCTGCCCACCATGCTTCCCGCCACCAAGATCCTCGACAAGTTCAACATCCCCTACGAGCTGACAATCACCAGTGCCCACCGCACACCAGACAGGATGGTGAGGTACGCGCGCTCGGCGGCCTCGCGCGGCCTCCGCGCCATCATCGCCGGCGCCGGCGGCGCCGCCCACCTCCCAGGCATGGTCGCGAGCGAGACGAGCGTGCCCGTCATTGGCGTGCCTGTGCGCGCTAGTGTCCTCGACGGCGTGGACTCGCTCTACAGCATTATCCAGATGCCGCGAGGAATTCCAGTGGCCACGGTCGGTATCCAGAACTCGACGAATGCGGCGCTTTTGGCGATCCGGATTCTGGGGACGAGCGTGCCCGCGCTGCAGAGGGAGACGGAGGCGTATGCCAAGGGGCTGGAGGGGGAGGTGCTGGACAAGGCCGAGGTGCTGGAGGAGATGGGGTGGGATCGGTATGTGGCCGAGAGGTTGAAGAAGTAGTGAGGGTGGGTTGGACCACGGGATGGATGTATGGCTTGCATAGAGCGTCGTGGGTTTTACACATGGCTCTTCGCTGTTTTGCGACTGTTCGTGGCGAGCTCGTCAAGTCTGGACTCTTTGCTGATCGTAGTAATTTATGGTAGTCTCTCAGATACAGGTAGCCGCCCCCGCTCCTCCTCTCTGTGTTGCAAACCTCAAAAGCTGAGGCATTGCTACGTCAGCGCGCTCTATGAGGTTGTGGCTGCTATCGCACACCACTCGCTCCGCTATCCTTATCGCTCCCGCGCAGGGCAGGCTTACGACTTGACGCTTCACTTCCTCATAGCACCAATGTCGAAACCAAGTGCTATCGCACATCACCGCCACCAACCACCAATGGCGAAACCAAGTGCTATCGCACATCACCACCACCAACTCCGCGGTCCAGGCAAGACGAGCCCAACGCACTGACTCGAGCAAGGGACATCACGCACAACTGATCCCACAATGGCACGTATGTACAGTAGCGATCCCTCACAGCCGCATCTCCTACTAATTACATCTGACATCTAACCAAATCCCTACCGCACACTCCTTCTCCGCTCCTCGCTCCTCGCCCTCCGCGCCTCCCGCACACGCACAGCCTCGCCATGCGCCCGGGCGACATACCGCGCAGAGAGGAAGTCCCCAAGCCCGAGATCGAGCCGGTGTCCGAGTTTGAGCTCGGGATCGGACTCGGGCGCGGGCCCCGCTTCAGACACAAACGCATCCGTCACCTCCACCTCGACTGCACGTTCTTGTCCTGTCGACGCTGCTGCCGAAGACGAAGCCGCTTGAACGTCCCAAGTGACCCCGCGCGCGCCCACCCTCGCGCCCACGCCCACGCCCACCCTCGCGCTTAGGACTGCGCTCGTACTTGGATCTGGGGCTGGCGTCCGCTGTCCCGCGGGGGGAGCGTACCCCCCCTGCTCAGGCGAGCGGGTCGAGCGAGTCTCAGCCTTGACCCGGGGCTGCGCCCGCTCCTCAGTCGTACCCTCGGCCCCGGCCCCGGCCTCGAGCTTGAGCCGTTTCCGAGTCTCAACCCCCTCAGGCCGCGGCACACTCGCCTCATCATCCGCCTCGGCTCCGACACTGACCACCGTCCCGCCCGACTCGCGGGGTCGCTTGCGCACCACGTTGGTGGCCGGCGTATCCTGCGATTTGGGGGTGTGCTGAGTCTTCACAGAAGGGGTGGCTTGTGATCTTGGGGTACGCTCTTGTGCCGCGCTCGCACTGCCACTGCCACTGCCACTGCCACTGGCGCTCTCGGGCTCTCCCTCGTCTCCCCCGACTGGGGCGCTCTCCTCCGTCGTGGGCACGAGGACGCGCGGCACCTGCGGCGCGGACGAGGACGGGTGCTGCACGGACACAGGGGAGGCTTGGGCCGCATGGGGCGCGGGGAGGGAGTGGGCATACCGCCCCAGGCTGAGTGGGGCGGAGTCCTGCGACTGGGAGAGGGACTCGCCTTCGACGGGGGCAGGGGCGGGTCTAGGCGATGGCTGGGATGCTTTGCGGACTTCCGCCTGGCCTGTTCGCTGTTGATGTTGGCGTGATCGCTGCCGAGCCTGCCTCTCGTGGTCGGAGAGGTCCGAGTCGTCCGTCTCGCCTGTGGGCTGGGAGGAGGAGCGGTGGGGTGAGGGTTGTGGCACAGCCGGGTCCGCGAAGACGTTGTATGCTCGTACGGGGGGTCGGGAGGGTGCCCCGCGTCGGATGGGGAGGTCGTCGTCGCTGTCGCTACCACTGTCGGGTGGGGTGACGTGTTTCGGGGCGGCAGGGGGTGGGAGGGGTTGTGGGGAGGGGTGGGGTGAGGCTCGAGCGTGAGTTTGAGCCTGTCCAGGAGTGGAAGCTCGGTGGCTCGTGGAAGAGGATGACTGCTGCGGCCTAGTAGAGGCGACTGGGGAGGTGTGCTGGTCCCGACCGGTGACGGCTGGGGACGATGATGGAGAGAGTCGAGGTGGTGGTGCCTGAGGCGATGCTGTGGGCAGCCGAGTCGGCGGCGCTGGGGGGCGACTCGGAGCCGCCTGAGGCGCTGGCGATGCAGCAGAGGCAGCCCTGCTCGCGTGTCCGTTCGACCTGGGCTGAGAGTCGATATCAACCCCGACAACCTCCGTATCACTTGCAAATAGATCCACACCAAAGATGCCAATCTGGTCCAGCTGTGCCTGCTGATCAGGCGGGGGCGACGCGAATAGCCAGCTGGGCAGCTTCTTCTTGTTATCGAGGAGGGGCTGCAGAAAGTCGTTGATCGGGATGAGGCCGCGCGAGTCACCGATGAGCTGTGTGCTCTGATCAGACCCGTTCGCGGCACTGCTAGCGCGCGATGCGCCGGCGACGCCCCCTCGCATCATGCTGGGGTTGGATTTATTCGCGTCGCGAGACGCTGCTTCTAGAGAGTCTTCCTGCGACTTGGATCTGCAAGTTAGTGAACAGCCATCACCACACCCACTCTCCAAGCCACCACTTGCGCAGAATATCCCGGACGGACTTGTCTAGCGCACTGGCACTGCCTGAGCCGATGGGGATAGCACGCGGGAAGAAGACTGGATCGTCCCGTCCTCCACCTAGTACGTCCCAGGCGAGGATGTCGAGCGCGAGCTGGGGCTCCTTGGATCGGGCAGCTGGCGATCTAAGTCGTAGCCGGTAGGATGTGAGACATACAACAGCCCGTAGACTCGAGGTGAGGCTCTCAGATGGCTCGCCGGCCTTGGGCTTCTCGTACGAGTTTGTAGCTGCGACGTCGAACGATGCGGGGACAGTGTGCGCTGCGTCAGAGACAACAGCCGTGATCTGGGTGTATGGTTCTGAGGCAGTGCGGAAGCTCGTAAACTGGCAGGAGTCAGTACAGCGTACATGGCTTGCCACAGGACTTCGAGCCACTCGCCTTGACGATCTGGCACAGCCGGGGTACCTGGCACTGCTGGGAGAGGTCGTAGCCGTAGTTGGTGTCGTGGTCACAGATGTATGATGCTATCCACGGGATGATGGACTGGGCCATGTAGATGTCCCGGGTGTGATGGTTGTGGCTGGGGGGGAGGAGGGACCGGGAGTGTAGCCGGTGTCCATCAGCGGTGGTGTAGGCGAGCGCGATCCATCAACATTGCTGCGAGCGAGTGGTTATTTACGCGCGACGCTTGATGGTGCCTGTGGCATCAGCAAGTGGAGGTGGGTTGATAAATCAGTTTCCGTTAGCCGAGAGAGTGACGTGTCATGCCGGCTCAACTGGACTTGGCTCTGTCTCTCGTCCACCAAAGCTCAGAAACCGAAGCCAAAGGCCAAGAATTGACATGGCTCAACAAAGCTGTATTCTATCGCTTGCAGACGTCGACCCCGCAATTTGCATTCCCCTTCCACTACTTGTTCAATCCTGGAGCTCTCTGGGGGCCGGACGACGACAGCGGGGCCGCCATCTTTTGGGTCAGGTACTCACTTTCTGTCGGATAAACCACCCTCGGCCCGCCACCGCCGCTGCAAGCTAAGACATGAATATCCGCCATTACGCACCTCAAGCAGCGACTTTGGGACGCTAACTCCCGATATGGGGCGAGTTAAGCTCATCTAGAGGATCTGCAAGAGCGCGAGTGGGGTCAGAAGCGTACTGGAATGTGCGGTTGGACTGGCCGAAGCAGAGTGTCTGGACTATCAGCACCCAGTTCGCACTCCATCAAGACGACGGCTTCACGGAAAGTCGCTGATGCCGCAATCCAAGTGGACTTCATAACGTCTTATGCCAGAGTACGACGCCATTTTTCCGGGCCGGCGTGCGGGCCGAGCACTCACCTTTGTCCATGCGACATGCGCCACATGCTGCTGCTGCTGCATACGATGATGCTGCTGCTGCTTGCCCGCTGCTGCCTGGCGGGCTGTGCTGTACCGACCTAGACTACTGCCCGTGGGACCTGGCTCGTGACGCGTATACTGCTAGAACCGTGTGCGTCCCTGCTGCCCCCCCCCGTCCCCTGCTCCTCGCTCCTTGCTCCTCGGTTCCCAATCTCCCCCACACTCACGTCTGCGCTCGCCCTCCTCTGCTCGTACCCCAGCCTATGCCCCACAAAATACGACAACGCATCGTAAGCTAGGAGAGGCGCCCGGACGCTGGCGGCGGCGAGTTCCATTCAGTACGGCATGAGCGCAACAAGTCATGCATACCACGTAGCATGATCCAAGCGACGATGGCGAGTAGCTGCTATTATTACAATTGTTGAGCTCTGTGGCGGTACTGCTGTCTGCTGTACACGATGCACTCGCTGTCTGAGACCCGAGTGCCGTCCCGAGGCTGTTATGGCGACAGTATGATCAGCCGCGGAGCACAACTGGCATCATCGTCCATCGCCAAATGGTGGCCAGTGGCCGCAGGTCCACAGTCCACAGTCCACGTTAGTAGATGGCTCCATGGACGAGGCAACCAGTTACAAGATCCGTGTGGTGCACCACCTTGGGGACGCTGGCTGCTCGCCTGATGCGTGGAGATTACAATGGCAGCAAGTGGTCCAGAGCCAGAGCCAGCAGTTCTCAGCTGTCATGCTTCATACCTCGGGGTACCCTTTGTATCGTCACTGCATCTCCACCACCACCGCACCTTGAGCACATGCACCAAGGGGCCAGAAGCGGCGGAGAGAGCAACGCGTGTAGTCATCATACATCTGCGATCTGCCTTTCACAATCCAATCTTGATCTCGATCTCTTACTCACCTCGACTCGTCTCTGTACTCTTCTCCATCGCCACTTTGTGTCGACGAGAAAGACATCATCATCATCATCGATACGACGCTCTAGACAACAGGACTATTTGCCTCTCTCGTCTCTGCTCTCGCTCGTCGTAATAATAAAATAATACACATTACACTCCTCCACAGGCACTCTCTTTCCTTGTTCGCTCTTGAACCCGCCCTCTCCCCCGCCCGCCCGCACTCTCCCTCGCTACAACCCCCGAATACCCCAGGTCTAAGGGATCAAATCAGCCAGCCCGCTCGCCCGCCCGCCGACCACCGCTTCGGCCGTGGCCGCCGCACCATACGATACGAGCTGCACATACGGGCCACTCACCTGGATCGCTTGGCAAGACAGAGAGACGCGGAGACAGAGAGAGACAGAGAGAGCAGCGCTGCAAGTTGAGCGGTAGACGCAGACGCACATCATTATCCCAGCCAACAAAGCGCGTGCTCCTCACTTGCTACCACTACTAGTCTCAAACTCCACCTCCCATTTCGACACTTTATCCATCCACTCACTCAAGTCGTCTGCCACCCCCGTCTCATCCACACCACCTGCCCAGTAACAAACGCACGCATCGCCAGCTCACTGTAGCATCAAGGCACGCCGGATCGCCTCTGTCTGTATTGGATCAGCGCCACGGACAGATCGTGGCACGCGCGCGGATCGCATTCAAACTCACCCCCGGCTCCGTCCCCCACCCCCAATCTCCCGTCCACCACCGCTCGCACTTTCATCTCTCGTCACCACCAACCTGGGTTCAGCCAGCCCAGCTCTTACCACTCTCTCTCCTTACCCCATCTACCCACCCACCGCTGATACGACCGTACACACTCCCGGCCTAACAGCGCACGACTCCTTTCTCCTGCCTTGATGGACTGGCGAAAGTTTGGGCGCCTCGGCGGTACAAACGGCAATGGCAGTGCTAGTGGGGCCTCGAGCACCTCGCCAGGCGTACCATCAGCCACCACCGTCGTCGAGTCAAAAACACTACCCAGAGTCCTCGACGAGCCGCTGTGGGGGCTGGAGAACGTGAGTACAATGTATTGCTAGAGATGGGGGCTGGGCGTCGCTACCGTTGCTGCCGTGCTTTTAACAAACCTCGGTCGGCAGCAGGTGCCTGCCCATCGCGCGCTGCCCATCGCGCACTGCCCATCTATACCCCGGCTCTCTCGCTGACACGCACAGTTCGGTAACACCTGCTACTGCAACTCGATCCTCCAAGCATTGTACTCGTCAGGACCCTTCCGCGCCTTTGTGGAATCCTACCCCGATGTGTCAAAGCCGTACAATGCCCTCGGCGGTGCGGTCGCTCTCGAGCCCATACAGCCCGATAGCCCAGAAGAGGTCAAGCCGAACCCGCTCGAGGCTGCAGCCGTCACCTCGCCCACCAAGGAGAAGCGCGGCGGCATCCTCGGACTGGGCAAGAAGCAAGCCCCGCCGGCGAAGCAGCCCGTCGTCCCAGCCCAGCCCATGACGCAGGCGCAACCACCGCCTATCATCCTGCCCCCCGATCCCAACTTTCCAGACATGACGCTCTTCTCGACCATCCAGACCCTCTTCAACCACATGAGCACGTCTCTCCCCCATCACCCAGCAGCGCCCAAGGCGCCGACAACGGCCAACGGGGCAGCACCAGCGACAAACGCGACAGGCAGCAACGCGGCGTCGCTCCCGTCAGCGTCGCTGGTGCAGGGCAGCCAACCCGGACAGCAGCAGGGCCCGTCATTGCTCGCATCGCTGCCCGCGCCCTCGACGGTCCGCGGCGGCGGCCCATACAGTGCTGGCACGCTGGGCCGCGGCGTCGTGCGCCCCGAGGACGTCCTGCGCACGGTGCGCAAGCACCACGTCATGTTCGCGGGCCAGGGGCAGCAGGATGCGCACGAGTTCCTGGGGTTCATCCTGAATCAGCTCGCGGAGGAGGTGGAGGCACTCGACGCGCGTCTCCGGGAAAGTGGGCAGGAGGTCACGAACATCAAGGAGCGCGGCAAGACGTTCATCAACTCGCTGTTCCATGGCGTGCTGGTTAACGAGACGCGGTGTCTCAACTGCGAGACCACCAGCGCGAGGGAGGAGTCGTTCCTCGACCTGTCGATCGATATCGAGCAGCACTCGTCGCTAACAGCGTGTCTGCGGCAGTTCTCACACTCGGAGATGCTGTGCAGCACAAACAAGTTCTACTGCGAGACGTGTTGTGGGCTGGTCGAGGCGGAGCGCCGCATGCGTATCAAGAGCTTGCCTAATATTCTTGGCCTGCATCTCAAGCGCTTCAGGCAGGACGAGATGGGCCGCCTGCACAAGCTGTTCTACCGCGTCACCTTCCCGCTCACTATCCGCGTGCCGTGCACCACAGAGGACACGGAGGACGCCGAGCGGTTGTACGAGCTGTTCGCTGTTGTCGTGCACATCGGAAAGTGAGTAACAGCCCACAATGAGATTCATCACTGACACGCAGTGGCCCAACACACGGACATTATGTTACAGTCGTGCGCTCAGAAGGCAAGTGGGTCATGTGCGACGACGAGAACGTCGAGCCAATCGAGGAGGACGACCTGGCCAACTACTTTGGCGACAACATCACCGGAGCCGGCTACGTCCTCTTCTACCAGGCAGTCGACCTCGACCTCCTCTCTCTAGGCCTGAAGAAGCTGCCCGAGCCGCGCATCCTCCCGCCTGCCCCTGCCGCCCCCGTCGTAAAAGTCAAGACCCCGGCCGTGCCCGAAAACGGCTACGACGACGGCAAGCAGCTGCTCACTCCATCGATGACAAAGTCACCCGCCAACTCGAGCGACGCTTCATCCCCGGCCCTATCTCCACCCGCGGCTTCGCCCAAGCCGCTCGCGCCCCTCCCGCTAGCCTCGCCAGCCAAGGTCTCCCCCAACTCGTCCTCCTCCGGCACGCCCGACGGCTCCCTGCGCGGCATGTCCGCCTCGGGCGCGAGCGCGCCCGCGCGCCCCGAGTCCCGGTTCTACGAGCAAACCGCCGCGGTGCGCCAGGAGCCGGCGGCGTCCTCGACAGCCCGCTCGTCACCGCAGGAGAAGTCGAAGTGGTACACCATGAAGCGGAACAACTCCACCACCGCGCCGGAACGCAGCGCCCTCAGGCGGCAGAGCACGACCACCACCCTCAACACGGTCAACACCACGACCACAGCCAACACTGCAAGCACGGAGGCGACCCAGCAAGAAACCGAGGCGCCCGCCGACCTCGCGGCGAGTATGATCTCGACCCAGAGCGGCGCATCGACCGGCAGTGCGATGGCATATGGCACGCAGGGGTCGTCTAATGGGTCGTACTCGGCTTCGGCATCGCTCGCACCCTCAGTCTCGACGGGGGCGGGCCCGGCTCGCGTGACGCCCACGCGGAATGCGAGCTCAGGCGTAGGGGGTGAGGGATTCTCGTCTGCCGGGGGAGTCGGGGCCGGGAGCAATGGGTACGCTGGAGGCGGTAATCTTGGGAGGAAGCTTAGCGATCGGACTGGGTTGGGGAAGCTGGCGAGGTCGAGCTCGAGTGCGTGGAAGATGGGGTTTGGGAAAAAGGGAAAGGAGGGGAAGGTTGAGGAGTAGGGAGTAGGGAGGAGGGAGTAATTGTATATGTAAGGAGGGTTGTGGTTGGGGCTGGGGTTGGGGTTGATGTCACAGAGTACATGTGAGGGCTGGTTCGATGCATAGAGTATGGACTTGAGAGGTGGGTGGGTGCTGGGTAGTGGGTGCTATGGGGACCTGCGTTGGCGTAATGAGAGCAAGATAGAACCGAGTCCTGCAATGGACCGCACTCATACCTAAAGAACGTGACGTCGATACCAAACCTGCAGAGCTGCATGCTATTCGAACGAACAAGATGCATGCTATTCGAACGAACAAGATGCGTGCGTTGGTGGCATGTGGCCTCGCGGTGGTTGAAGCATCGAGACATGCGTAGGGTGGGTGGACCCCGGCAGAAGCAAAAAGAAATTGGAGCCAGGGTGGATCGAACACCCGACCTAGCGATAGCGTGATTCCGAAGAATCACCTGATGACTGAACTTCAGTCGCTCGCTCTCCCAGCTGAGCTATGTCTCCTTGATGTTGGACTGAGCCGGCAGCGGTATATATCCAGGTTGACAGGAGTGAATCGACATTTGGAGGGCGTTGCATGCCCTCGTGTTGCTTGGAGGGTAGAATCACTGTCGGTGGTGCATGGCCTGTAGAGAATGTGGGGTAGAATTGCTTTTTATGGGTAGAGTGGAAACTCTTTATTTAAGACTTCTTGTGATTCACACTCACCTTGAGTGTCTGACCGGCAGGCGGGCTACTAAGTTGGTCTGTCGTTCAGCACCTGACAAGGGATCCTGATCTGCTCTGTGGGACGCACAGATGTTGCATAAGTGGCCGTGATTTCGACTGGATATTGGTCTTGATCACCTGGTCAGTCACGGCTCGTCCGTTGCGCATTTATGTGATTATTGTCAAATAATCCATCGTGAAACACACAGGTAATGGCCAGTCAGCGAGCATAGCGAGCTTTCTTGTCGCATCTCCACCTGAGCGAGTTCTCATTTACTGGTTGCCAGGCCAGACAGTGTTCGTGCTTGAGGCTTTTACTTTTTTTAGGTTTTGCAAGCAATCCATCTCATATCTCACGGAACATCATCAGTCGGCTAGTTCAGTTAGCTAACTCGTCGCGTTCTCGACTGACTGAATCCACTGTCGGCAAGACTTGCAGGTGTGTGGTGTTCACTCCTGTCGCGAGCGTTCGTTTCTTCCACTGATCATCGCGTTGGCAATGTGGCACATATTTGGGGAACGCTGACTAAGATGTCAATCGAGATCCTCGACGCCGAGTAAGAATGTGCAAGCAGACACCACCGAGGTATGCGCATCATGACGCCCAGACTGCAGTCGACAAGCTCAACGAGTAGGTTGCTGAGAGCAGAGGCCGATGGGTCTCCCGCATATACTCGGTTCGGCCGGTTCGAACTGCCACTCACCTCATAAGGACGACCCATTCTCTTGGCTGTGGCGCATCTACGTTCGCCGTCAGCGTACCACACCCCTGTCGTATGCAGTAAAGTTGAGATAGCCTATACATCATCGCTCTGCATCCTGCTAGCTGGCCTCGGTCAGAGCGTACGGCACGAGGCCCGCGCCGACAATATTGCGAGATCGGCAACTCAAGCGACAAGCCGCGCTATGCCGACCAGGCACTTCTCCGGGACGGACATGTGCGCTTGTTTGCTTTCATGCTAGCGAGCGACCTCGGTGTATTCACGGTGTTCCTTCTGTACATCTTCGCTGGGACTACCAACCCCACTTTCATCATGAGCGGCCCCAGCGCGCCCACCATTGGAAGCCCCGCACGACCAGGGGGTTACCCCGGCCTCCCGGCCCGGACGAGCAGAGGCCCGTAAGATATAATAGGCGAGCGGCCGCACGATGACCCCCGCACCAAGCACAAGCCATGTCTGTAACGAAATCGAAACTCGATCAGCTGGAGCACATCGAGCCGAGGGAGGACGAGCTCCCCCTCTCGGAGCCGCCGGCCACCATGTCCAAGAGGAACATCTCGCACAAGCTGCAGAAACGCGGCCTCCTCGTTGCGATCAACTCCCTCGCTGGCCTTGCGATCTTCTTCTTCGGATACGATCAGGGTATGATGGGAGGCGTCAACAACGCGGCGGATTACATCGCGCGCATGGGATTCGGGTACACCGCCGACAAGGACGGCGAACCCACCCCGGTCGTCACTGACTCCCTGCTGCAGGGTGGGATCGTGTCTGTGTACTACCTCGGCACCTTGGTTGGTTGTCTCGCCGGCGGCTGGCTGGGTGAGAAGGTCGGCCGTATCCGTACGATTGCTGCTGGTGCTGCCATCGGCATCGTGGGTGCTGCTCTTCAGTGCTCGGCCATGAATGCGCCATGGATGATCTGCGCACGTCTCGTCAACGGCTGGGGAACCGGTATCCTCAACTCGATCGTGCCTGTTTGGGCGGCAGAGTCTTCTAGCCACACATCGCGCGGCCAATTCATTGCCATGGAATTCACGCTCAACAGTGAGTAGACCGACGCTGGTATTGAAGACGGAGTGTGGGCTGATGGGCAGTTCTTGGTGTTGTCGTCGCGTACTGGCTGGAGTACGGCCTCTCATATGTCGACGGCGGCCGCTCCCCCGTCCGCTGGCGCTTCCCCGTGGCCTTCCAGATCATCCCCCTCATCGTGTTGCTGGTAGCAGTCTGGTTCTTCCCCGAGTCGCCGCGATGGCTCACCAAAATGGGACGTCTTGACGAGGCTCGGTACATTCTCGGCCGCCTGCGCGGTACCACCGGAGACGACGCACTTCTCGCTCAGGCCGAGTTTGAGGAGATCAAAGAGGTCGCAGAGCAGGAGAAGTCGAGCACAATTCCAACATCATACTGGTCAATGATTACTGGCAGGGGGTCTGGCGACCTTCACATTGGCCGCCGTGTGCAACTGTAAGTCAGAACAGAATGGCCCAGCTAATCCATCAGAGCGATCTGGCTCCAGATCATGCAGGAGTGGGTTGGAATCGCAGGAGTGACACTTTATGGTACGCCAGGTGATCCGAAAGTCACTGACCCCAGCGCCGACTATCTTCCGTCTTGCTGGGTTTGGCGCGGACAAGTCTCAATGGATCTCCGGCCTGAACAACATCTTCTACATGGTGCGTTCGGCCACCGCAGCCTCTACTGACTACAGTTTGCTACTCTTATCTGTGTCTTCACGCTTGACCGCATCGGCCGCCGGTGGACACTGTACTGGGGCTCAGTCGTGCAGGGCATAGCTATGTTCCTCTGTGGCGGTTTCACTCGACTCGGTCTCAATGCGGACGAGGCTGGTAATAAGGGAGCTGCTGGCAGCTACGGAATCGCAGCCGCAAGCATGATCTTCATCTTCACGTACGTCACCTGCCTAGTCCTCAACTCATGCCAGTTCCACCTTTGGTGCCACCTGGCTCACTGTCCCGTGGCTGTACCAAGCCGAGATCTTCCCACTCGCCGTCCGAGCCAAGGGCAACGCTCTAGGAGTCGTCGGCTGGTCCATCGGCAACGGGTGGCTGACTCTGATGCTGCCCGTCTGCTTCGAGCACATCCAGGAGAAGACGTACTACCTCTTCGGCATCGCCAACATGCTATCGATTCCCATCGTCTGGGCTCTGTATGTCGAGACAAATCAGCGTACCCTCGAGGGTAAGTATTGCGCAATATACACCGCTGATTTTCGCAGAGATGGACTTGCTGTTCGCCGCGCCCGTCCCGTGGACATGGACAGCAGAGAAGAACTTCAAACGGCTCAAGCTGGAGCACCCCGAGATCGCGCACGACGCTTACCGCCTCAAGCACAAGGACGGCGTCATGCGCAGCGAGGAGGGCAAGTTGTAATGGTCGCAGGCGTATACCGCTATGTACACCTATCCGCGTTGGAGAGTTGTGACTGACGGAAGCAAGCTGACGGGCGATGAAGATAATATTCACCGCGTGATGGTCTGATGCACTGCTACAGTCTACGGGGCAGGCCGTGCATCCATCGACGTTGGCTATACACACCCAACACTTGAGACATGAAACAGCTGACGTGCACAGAGTACAGGGGTAGCAGGTACCCATCACCAGCGGCCTTTGTGATCGTCTCCATCACGTCAACCACCTTCTTGGGGCATGGGGCCTGCGGAGCTGACGCTGTGATCTGTACCATCACGTCAACTTCGGCCCCGAGTGGCTGACGCGGCTGTGCGGCCGATGTGATGTCAACCATCACGATCTTCTGCGGACTGGCTCTCTCCTCATAAAGAGCCTGCATGGTAACCTGGTCAACCCAACTAATCACTTTTTCTATCTTGCAGCACCTGGCCGCAGTGCCACTTGACACAATCGCAACACCCCATGCTTGAGCGAAGTAACACCTCGAAGACATCCACTGCTCGCAGTGACGATGCAGCTACGGCCGCACACTCCGCGACAGCCCCGCCAGCACGGAGAAAACCCGGACGCCCCAAGGGGGCGAGGGATCTCGTGCCGCGCGCACCCCGAAACAGTGGTGGTGCGAAGGCCATCAAGAAGCGCAAGGCAGCTGCCGAAGCTGAAGCAAGAGCCATGGTAGAACAAGCTGCGATGGCGGGCATGGGCTACCAGATCGCGGGCCCGTCACGGATAGGCATGGCGCCACACATGGCAGCAAGTCCTTACTTTGACCCGCGATACCAGGTGCCCCCAGCCGCGCAGCCAGCAATGGCAGGTCCGTACGGGTATCAAGCCCAACCGCAGTACCAACCAGGTGCACACTATTCGTCGTTCACCTCTGCCACTATGGGCTACGCCGAACCAGTGAGTGGCCTGTGCGTACCCAGCGCTGACTTCAGAATGCGTCGACCCCGCGACGTCTGCCCACACAACACGGTCATGGTGTGCACGGCTCATCGATGCCGGAGTATGGTCCGCTTCAGGATTCCGTTCACTACGCTGTCCCAGCTGCCACCAGCATACCTCAGGTCCGCGTCACCCGTCCATCCTACAACTACCACCCCGTTACGGCTTTTGCCACACCAGCCGTGGCTCCAGAGTCTTTTGCCCCGTCCGCGCAAGTCCCAGATAACTTCGTGACTCCGGCCCCAATCACTCAGCTCGGTTCAGAGATGAGTCAACAGCTGATGAACCCCTTGAGGCATATGAGCCCGCTCCCAGTCACAAACACGCTCTCGACCGGTGCTCCCTTCGAGATTGTCGACTTGCCCACCGGGTCGCCTAGTGACGGTCAGGTATTGCCACACATTCCCTCACCTCTCCCGGATACAAAGCCAGCGGCTGGGGTGGGAATCCCGGATGCGACAGAGGATGTGTTGGCGATTCTCGCTGATTGTGACTGGCAAGATTTCACCGGGTTCGACTCAACGTCATTGCCGGTGCCGGCGAGCAATGGAGTCGCCACAGACGAGTCTTGGCTGATGGCCTGGACCGATGAAGGCTTCACCGCACTCGGCTTCGACATGAGTGCTGATGGCATTGACCTCAGTGGCAGTATGCCCGTCGCCACTCACCCAAGTGCAAAACCCCCCTCTGATGTCCCAGCTCACTCAGGCGTGTACGAAGACCATGATACCGTGGCATCGACTGCTGACAAGCTTGAATCGATACGGGCGCAGCTTGTACTGAATGCTCAAACTTCTAACACCCCCTCACCTCACTCCACGCCTGTTGTAGGAGGTTCCGTCACCATCCCGTCTGTGCAAGTGCAATTACCTTCACCGGACCAGTCAGAGTCTACCTTACCCCTGCAGCGCCCTCGGTCGGCCTCGGCGTCGCAGGCGTGGTATTCTCCCGTTCCACAACTCGACGCCAGCCTCAATTCCACAGGTACTAGCACGCCGCTGCAGACACCATTCGAGTCTCCCCAGTCAGTCAACACGAGGCTGCCGTCATCCGACAACAGCGCATCAAGCTGCAGCCCCGAGAAGGCGGGCTACCATCCCCTCCGGGAAGCATACGTGCCGACACCCAGCTCTGAGGGGAGCGCCACTGAAAGCAATGGCAATGGGAAACGACCCCGCGAGGACGAGGACGATGATCAGGCTAAGCGAAGCAAGCTGCGCATCGACAGCGACCCAGGTTACCCACTCACAATCTTGTCCCCAATCCAGGCTGCGTTGGATGATCAGACTCTCAGCTTCATCGACGAGTTCATCCGGGAGACCAACAAACTCACACCATTGCCTTATTTCTACGACTCGCCAGCGCTGCTCAGGCAGTTTGAAGACTATGTTGACCAATTTGTGACCCAACAGCTGTCACCTTTTGCGGGCAAGGGGGCAGTAGCAGCCATCTAGGCTCAGATGTGCAGTGCCATTCGGGCCCGAAGACCGTTGTCGTCTCATCGGCGTGGTATGCGTGCATGTAAGAGGCGCACGCACGTTCGGAGTAGGCCTCTCCCGAGGAGATTCCCGGCGGCAAGCTGTTGTACTCACGCCACGATCTCAGTTTCACAAATGTATCGAGTAGTTACCACAATAGCCATATGATTTGTAGCATGTACATCTCTCCAGATAAACATAGACACATGAGATCTTGCACACGACAGCGGGCAGATGCGCGTCGTGGTCAACGACGATTGAATCAAGATCACTGTCCGTCCATCTCTGCTGATCTCACCGATCGCTGGTTCCTGCAGATCCCCGGGCGATCCGGGTAGATGGGTAAACAACCGTCCCCAGGAGAATCCTCGCTCAGACAGATCTCCCTCATCGGCTGCACGCAAGCATGGGAGCGCGCGAGCAATCGCTGCAACTGTGCGGAAGCTTTGCAACATCCTCAGCAGCGTCTCTTGCAACATGTCTTCCCTGCCAGACCGGCGGCAGGCTCTCGGGCGTGATGCACAACTGTGGCTTGGCAGTCTACTTGGTCAGGGGTACATGTTGGTATCCGTACGGCAGCTGGAGGTCCCGGAATCGGAACTTGGTTGCTGTCATCTTTACAAGATCTATTAGATCCGCTGGGCGACGCGAAGAGCATGTTGCCAAGACGAGCGCATCCCGTCAATGTGGGCATGTACGACGTTTGGTGTTTGCCACTGCCGCTGCCATCTGTTGGTCTCATTGGTCCATCACTTCGCTAGGCGCCGCTAGCTGGACAGCTGGGAACCATCTTTGCCTTTGCATGCCTTGGCGATCATGTACACATGTCTCGCTTGCTTTCTTGGAGGGCAAGCGATCTGATAGACGATCTGACTTTGGCGAGGGTCGAACAGGACGGAATCCGACCGACGAGAAATAACGCATTCTGTACCACCAATATTCTGTCATTGGGAATGCGGGAAATAAAGGCTGCCCTGGCGGCGTCAGAACAAGTAAGGGGATCCTGTATGGCATTCACCAGCAACGAGATGTGGGCTGGATGAGCCGTCATGCGCAACTCGTGACACCTGTCGCACGAGGCGTTCCCCTGGTAGACCGCATCATGTGCCGGCGACTTTCCGGGATGGTCACAATGTGACGACCGCTGCCCAGCTGACATGCGCGTTCCCGACTACTGTCACCATGTTACCGCCACATGCTATCTCGAGCTGTCTCTGCACGATTCCATGAGCATTGCAGACCGATGTGTACCGCGCGCTCACTCTACTGCTCGGCCCGCATGTCGGCGCGTCTGTACAGCTTAGTCGCTGAATGGTAGTACGCACCTCGGCGCCCACCGATACACCTCGGCGACAGGCCGACATCCGGCGTTTCCCCGTTCCCCACCTGCTTTCAGTCGGGATGGAAGACACAGGGCCGAGATGGTATTGACCCCTGTATGCGGCGTGCGCCGTTACGCCAATTGGGCGACAGTATTCGCTCTTTCGGCTGCTGCTATGCGACCTTGCAGAGGATTCCCAACAGGCGCACGTCCCATTCAGACGTTGGGGCAAGATCCCGTGGCTGACCTTGCGAGACCTGCCACCGCATGTCACATCCACTAACTGCCGCAAGCGCTCGTGTTGCGGCATGGGCGTGCCTGTGCGGAAGCCAAGACAGTGTTCCGCAAGATCGGGCAACTAATTAGGCTGGGTTGCCTAGGATCCAGCGGCAGGCGACTGACTTCCTCTCGTCTGCTGCTCACCGACACAGACGGACTCTCGCCGTGGTGGCCGCGGCTGGGGATGAGGATGCCGAACACGACCAGATGGGAGGGCAGCGAACACCGTCCGTTGGCCCCCTGGGTGCCCCGGGAGTTGCCCCGTGTCTAGCCCCACTCCGAGGCGCTTGCTGGCTATGGAGCGCAGATCGTGTGCGGCCTCATGCTTCGGCACGACTGTTACAAGTCTCGATGGCCGGGTGCATTGCCGGCTACTATAAGACTAGAGGTGCTCAGATGACCAGAAGCCCACCCACAAGATCACGGATCGACCTTCGCCATGGACCAGAAGCCGCCTGCGGAGCACTTTGAGAACGAGAAGGACATCGTCGAGACCTCTCACCTCGAGGGGTTCGGCCACCAGCTAGAGGACAATGTTCGTCGGGGTAGTGTGGCCGTCGTCGGCCAGCTGCGTGAAGATGCGATGGAGGCTGAGATGAATGAGAGGTCCATGGGCCTCATCGAGGGACTCCGCACCTATCCCACTGGTATGTGACATCGTGATCCCAGTGCGCCGGTACTGACCTCGACAGCCGTTTTGTGGTCCTTTGGTATCTCCATGCTCATCAGTAAGTCTCAAATTTGGAGTGGGCATTTGGGCATGCTAACACTGGCAGTCATGGAGGGTTACGACACTGCCATTCTCGGTAATGCACTTGGTCTTCCCCAGTACCGCCAAAAGTTCGGTGTCGAGGTTCTTACGGACAAGGGAGAGATTGACTGGCAATTGACCGCGCCATGGCAGATGGCGGTCTCGCAGGCGCCCACTATCGGTAAGTTGGCCGTCAGCCCTTTTCAGCCACAACGTTGACACGCGCAGGTTGTGTCTTTGGTATCCTGATCGCCTCGTGGATGCAGGACAGATGGGGCTATCGCCGTACTCTTCAGCTCAACCTCGTCCTCATCACCGGCTTCCTGTTCATCATCTTCTTCGCCAAGAATGTCGAGATGCTGTTCATCGGAGAGCTCCTGGCCGGTGTCCCCTGGGGCGCCTTCTCCTCCTCTGCAGTGTCGTACGCTTCCGACGTTACCCCAGTGCCACTCCGCGGCTACCTTACAACCTACGTCAACCTGTGCTGGGTGTTCGGACAGATCATCGCTGCCGGTGTTCTGCGCGGAACTCTCAGCATCGAAGGTGACCTCGCATACCGCATCCCATTCGCAGTGCAGTGGGTTTGGCCTGTGCCCCTCTTCATTATCATCACTTTGGCACCAGAGTCGCCATGGTTCCTCGTGCGCAAGGGTCGCCTTGCTGAGGCTGAACACTCGGTTTCGCGTCTGTCCAACAAGGGTATCAAGGTCGACCCCGCAAAGACTGTGGCGATGATGGTCCGCACGAACCAGCTTGAAATCGACGCTCAGGTCGGCGGCTCGTACTGGGACTGCTTCAAGGGCGTGGACCGTCGCCGCACGGAGATCTGCTGCTTGGGTTGGGTCTGCCAGGTGTTCTGTGGTATGGCTTTCGCCGGTAACGCTGTGTACTTCTTCCAGCGTGCTGGTCTCGACGACACTGAGAGCTTCAACCTCAACTTGGGCGTCACGTTCATGGCGATGGCCGGTACTCTTCTCTCCTGGGTCTGCCTCACCTTTGGCGGACGACGCCCCTTCTTCTTCGGTGGTCTAGTTGCCATGACGGTCGTTCTCATCATCATCGGTGGACTGGCTTGGAAGGCCGAGACGGACGACCAGGTCAAATGGGCGCAGGCAGCTCTTGTCATGATCTTCGTCTTCACATACGACTTGACCGTCGGGTAAGCACTTGAGGCACGACTGTCCACTAACACCAGACCCCTCGCATACTGCATTGTCGGTGAGACCTCGGCTACCAGGTTGCGCTCGAAGACTGTTGGTCTCGCTCGTATCTCCTACAACATCGCCAACATCACGGGTGGTATCTTGAACACCTACATGATGAACCCGACCGCCTTTGACTGGAGGTCGCGTGCTGCTCTCTTCTGGGCCGGCACCGCTCTCATCTGCACAGTCTGGGCCTGGTTCAGGCTGCCAGAGTGCAAGGGCCGTTCTTACCGTGAGCTTGACATCCTCTTCGAGCGTCGCACTCCTACGCGCAAGTTCAAGCAGACGGTCATCACCGAGGAGGAGGACGAGTAGGGTGTTTTATTTTAGTTTGCACGATCTGGGAACGTGTAGTTAGTAGGACCATTAACACTGGTCTTGGATATGCAGTTGATATAGTAGTTCTCTCCTTCGCACGCAAGAGATTGCGCATTTTCGAAGGAGCCTCCAGTCGCAGCAGCACTGCTAACGTGCTAGCTTATCGATCATCGGTGTAGCCCGTCCCGCTGCGGTTGATGAGAACGGCGCGATACCGGGTTAGCACGCGTCGGCACTAACATGTTCAGATTTAGAATCGAACGCGCCTAGGTCATGGCTGTTCCACTGATAACCATATGGACTTGTAACTTGTTACTGCTCATCTTTCAACGTCATCAAGATGTCGCCCGTCCCAACTGAAACTAGCACTGCACAGCAACTGTTGACACCTGCGCTAACCGGATGTCTCTTGATGTAGACTGATGCCGCCCAGCGACGGGGTTGCCCTGCGGGTCTGCCATCGACCTCGTTCTTCGTCTGGTATATATACTGAGCTTGATCGAGCTGCTATCTCCTACTTGCACATCTGTAGCTGCTGCGAGATGACCCAGGCACGCGAGCACCTCATAGAAGACGAGGCGCGCAGGGAGCGTAGGCTTCTGCTCAAGCTGGACAGGAATATTATACCTCTGACCGCACTGCTTTACCTTGCTGCTTTGTAGGAGGGCCGCTCCTGTCGTGAGTGCTGACCGAAGCCTTGATCGCGGCAACACGGGTAATGCCAAGCTGCAAGGCTTGCTCGAGATCTACGGCACCGATGCCGATCGCAAGTACGACATCACCCTCACCTGCTTCTACGTCACGTACATCGTGAGTAGAAAGGCAGCGGAGATTGTCGCTGAGCAACAAAGGCATTCAACATCCCAGGTAACATCCTTAGCTCTGTTATACGACCGAATCTTGCTCTTGGCCTTGCGGCAGCGACATGGGGCGTCTCTTCGACGGCGCAAGCCGGTGCCACTAACTTTGCCGGTATGGTGGTGTGTCGCCTGTTCATCGGCATCGGTGAAGCTGGGTTCGGTGCAGCTGTCCCAGTGTATTATGGTCTATGGTACCGTAGGGACGAAATAGCTGTGCGCCTCGCGCTGTATATCGGCGCTGGTAGCCTTGCCGGAGCGTGAGTTGACTCCTGGCAGGCCGCTGATTGCAGTTTCGGCGGCTTGATCGCTTACGGCGTGAGTTATATCCATTCTCACTTGGCGACATGGCGCATTCTGTTCCTCATCGAGGGGGCGCCGACGATCGTTTTGGCTGCTGCCATTGCTATCTGCCTCCCGGGGACGCCTGAGACGTCACGCTGTGAGTGAAGTTGTGCGGGCGCCCCTGATCATCAGACATCACCGAAGAGGAGCGCAGCCTGGTGCAGAGCCGATTGCATGACTCGGGCGTGTCTGTTAAGCATACGTTCGACCGCTCTGCGATACGTGCGGTGTTCACCACGCACACGACCTACCTCAATGGTCTGATCTACATGGGCATGAATCTCTCGCTCAGCAGTGTGTCGGGCTTCCTCCCCACTATCATCAGGACCATGGGATGGTCCGAAAGTCAGGCGCAACTCATGTCGGTCCCGCCCTATGCTGTAGCATTCGTGGGTACAATAACAGTCTGCTACCTTTCCGACAAGCTTCGCACGCGCGGACCGTTCGTAATGTTGCTCATGCTTCTGAGCGCCACTGGTTTCGCGATTCTTCTCGGCGAACACCACAACAATCATGTGCGCTACTTCGCCACATTCCTAGTCGTCCTGGGTGCCTTTGCCACCTGCCCTCTAATGATGTCGTGGGCTGGTAATACTGCGGGCTCGCAGTCCGCCGCCGCACTGCGTATGGGATCGATGAACGCAATTGGGCAGTGCTTCGCGAGTAAGTTGAGGCTGATTGTTCTTCCAGGGCTGACAGTCTGTTCTGGCTACGTTCGTGTTCCCTACCCAGGAGGGTCCTCACTGGACAAAGGGATTTGCCATCAATCTCGCGTTCAATGCCATCGCCGCGGCCACTGCGGTTTACCTTTCGCTTTACTACCACCTTGAAAACAAACGTCGGGACGTAGCTCAGGGGGCAGGAGTTGTGGAGACGCCCGAAAACAGCTTCGAGGATGGAAGCGATTCGTTATCATCTCCTATGGAAGCCGAGAAGTGGAATTGGCAGGATGAGGACTGGCGCGAGGTGAAGAAACACCACGACGCTTCCGGACAGGCAGAGTTGCCGATCGACCTGCATCACAATGCGCCAGCTTTCAGGTTCTTCACATAGTCTGCTCTTTGCATCTCTGTCCAAGTCTGTCCGTTGCGGTAGACGCTTCCATCGACGAGGTGAAGGAGGAATGTATCTCTTGTATATCCATACTAGCAGCTAACGGCCGCTACGCGGCCGTCCAGAGTAGGCAAACGGAATCAAATGCCTGCGGATGATTATATGATTGCTATCGCTATTACTATGTTATATAATGCGTAGTCTTATTATAGCGTTGTCACAGCTACAGTATAGCAAGATCTACTTTGCTCTACAGTATGGAGCATGACGGCTATAGTAATGGGATATTA